>JABFPN010000841.1:0-37265 GCA_022817305.1 Leptoteleia sp. ZL-2020
GATCATAAAATATGAATTAATTAAATTTTGACTATAAAAGACACTAACTCCGTGACAACAGGCTTGATACATCACCTTAATTGTTGATTATTATTAATTAAAAAGATAGACTGACCTCTTATAATTTGGTGTGCATTGGATAGCTCAGATTTTCCATTTGAAGATTTCAGTTTCTAACAATATTGTTGTTTCACCTTAAGTGTAATAATTTTGATATAATTTTTTACATTTTGTTTAACAGCATTTTTGAAATTACATTTTATACAACTAATTTTCCATGATTCTGGAAAAATACTTGTAAGAAATTACTTATAGCAAATAAAGAAAATGGGTTATTAATATTTCTAATTGAAAGTTTTATAAATTACTGTTCTTAATTAAAAAGAAGAGTTGTCAAATTAAACTAGGAGTTAAATAATATTGTTATACTTTTTACAAAAGTTTGGGTAACTCAGTCATCCGATGCAACTGATAACTGGCTAAAAAATAACAATTACTCTACTTGCATTTTATTAGTGCATGAAATAAAAGGAGAACTACCATGCAGATAAATAAATTAATAATATATGTAACTTAAACAATTATGTTCTTATATTTATTTTAGTATATTATTATACAAAAGGAGATTTATATAAAAATTGATAAATATGTCATTCCTATTGAGGTCACGTTATTACCATCCATAAACAAGATATGAAACCATTATTATTGTTAGTTAAAAGAGAATAATTTCGTTGTCATGACAAATTTTTTGTTTCCACAACCACAAGTGCCCACTGTTACAGTGATAAAGTAAACGTTTTATTTTAACTGATATGAAAAAATTTCATTGAAGTATATTTATTGCAATGTGTGTTATGAATAATGTTCAAATACATTGCTTGAAAAGTATGTAAATATATTCAAAAAATATAATTTTTTTTTTCTAACATTAAATATAATATAAAAATATATAAAAATTTTTGATACATAAAAATTTGACAATATGCAAATGATGGAAACAGGTATTCTTCATTGAAATTCCAGAAATACATTCGTCATCACAACTGTATATTGTATAATAACACATAATAAGAAAGTAAATGTCAATAAATGATATTTTAACCGACAGTTAATCATAAAAAAAATGGTCAGTTGCCGAACAAAGTGAAGCGTTACTAAAAACCAATTATACAATAACTATCCCGATCAAACGTCGAGCACTCTTGCGAGTGAAATCATCTTCGAAATAAAGCGTAACGGGAAATTTCTTCGTAATCGTTATCACACAACGCATGATAATCAATTTGCACGTCGCTTTAAATAACGATACGCGCAATTTCACAGTCGATTTGTTAATTTTTTTGCGCACTCTCTTACGTAACTAGCATTTTCAATATTTTTGAGATAGACAACAATAAGTGTGATATAGTTAAGGGAAATTTTCAATTATCGCAAAAATAAATAAATATATATATATATATATATATTCAATATAAACCATTGTATGTTTTAGATTAGTCAATAAATATATATAATTGAAAGAATCATGAAATACAATTTTCGAAATTACATAGAAAGAAAAAGTGAGGTTAATGATTATTATACTACATCGAAAAATGGGGGATCAAGTTATATTTGTGAATATTTCCAATGAAATGAAAATAAAGATATATAACAATATTTGTTTATTTATTGGATTTTAAAATAAAGCTAAGAAAATACTGATAAACATGAAACACTGTAATAAAGAGAGAATTATAGTAATGATGGTGATTTTTGTCCCTTCGATGGATTTCGGAGTTATGCGGACCTTGACCCAAGTCGTTGACCTTGAAGACAAACCAGAAATCCGGCACACCTACAAGTTATTTTCGGACGCGCGATTGGCCAAACCAAGCTTGCCGGGATTAAAGCTCGACACGAAATGCCGGAAACGTTTCGGATCGTGGTCAACTATATACCGTTGCTTCTTCTTTAACGATGCCATCTCGAGCTTTACACTGCGTTACGTGCACGTCATTTGTTCGCGTCGTAATTATTACGGGGTTCGTGATTAAAAATTATTTCCACCAGAGCGTGTTTCGCTCCATGCAAAAATACCACTGTTCCTTATTTACAGCAACTCGAAGGCAATATTTTTTATGCGAAACACCAAAATTCGGCGTTTACAATGTTGAATCTCCCGCCACCATTGCGCGGGAATTTTCAAAATCTTTCGAATCAAATCTATTGTTTTATTGAAAAATACCCTAGGGTCGATAAAAAAAATTATTTTTGGTACTTAAAATGGTTCCTTTCGACGGTTTTATAACAATGGATCTGTCTGTTTTCAGCCAACCAAAATGAGGCTGTGGAGGAATTTGGTATTCTTAATTCTGATTGGCTTGGTCAACGGCGAAAAGGAAGACGACACCTCGTCAGCGTTCATAGACGCGGCACGCGCACTTTTCAATGACAAAGATGCCATCGGCAATCTACAGGGCATGGCGAGCGCCTTCATGCAGTCCGATGCTGGGAAGCAGGTTGCTAAATCAACATTCAATGTTTGCAAATATACAGTTAGATGTTCTCGAGGCTCGGGATTATGTAAATTATATTCAGGTTCACGTTTGATAGAAAAGAATCAAAATAAATTTGCATAAGGCATTGTGTTGCCTGGATAGATAATTCAGATAAGCACTTTATTCTCCAGTTAAAGTGGAGAACTTTGAATGGTATTGAAATTGCTTATTGACATAAACAATATAATTTGTATCAATTCATGTAACAATACTGTAACAATGTTTATGAATTTTTTTTAAATATTGCATATATATAATGTATTTACTGTATTTTGCCTATTTATGATTCATGTTCCACTCATGTATATTATTCTCATAGTCGTTTGAATGCATATAGTAATCATAGTATCTTTAATATTATTAATGTTAAAATGAGGCAGAGTTGTAGGTTTATAATTCACTTTGATTGGGGGTATAAAAGAATATTAAAAAGCATTGAACTAATCTTTAAAAACATATATACTGCATTTGGTGACTAAAGTCACAAAATCTTAAAAGAAAAATGTAAAAATTTGAGAATAATTCTAGAATCAAATTAAAGTTGAGCCTTGAGACTTATCTTTGTTTTATCCCTGGGATACAAGAAATAAAGTATATTTAAATTTTATGTAGAGTCATATCATATATGTAATATGATTAATTCTGTGTGACCTTCAGGTTGGCGATATGTTCGCTGGGGGAGGCAGAGCGAAAAGTGATGGTATGAATCAGATCCTCAGTGGGATTGGATCTTTGCTAAGTGGCAACCAAAATGGCGGCCAGGGTATCGACCTGACCATGATAAGTAACTTAATTGAAACCTTCAGCGCGCCGTCGTCGGGGTCTAATAATGAAAGGAGCAAAGAAAGTCGAAAATCCGACCACGAAGAAAGCGGTGGAATAGACTTTGAAAATGTCTTGAATATGGCCAGTATGTTCTTGGGTCAAAGTGGAAATTCCGAAGGTGCCATGGGATTATTACCAATGGTTCTGGAGAACTTTGCCAACGGTGGATCTGGTAACTCTGAAACGAAGAAACATGATCATTCGGACCACTCGTGGTACATGCCACCTATTTTGGAAAATTTGCACCTCATGTGGGAACATTTTAGGTGAAGAACGTAAACATTAAGAAAATAAAAATTTTAATAAGATAATAGTTTTTAACTCACTGTAATAAAAAATGGGTTAAACACTTGAAAATTTATGAAATGACTGTATATTATGATTAAACGAATTCTTCTTACACAAATAAGTTATTTGGAATATACATTTTAATTAAGCAATTAATAATTTAAGCTTTTTTGTAGTAATTCAGAACTGGGCCAAACCCTTTGGAAAAACAGCGGACTCGCAAAAATAATGGCGCAAATGACCAGCAGCGACGGTCACATTCAGTATGAAAAAATTCTAGAAAGTTTTGAAAATCCTACTCTCAGGCGAAGATGGATTAAGTCGGCTACGAACTTCGTTGCTGATTGGATCTCCCACATTTCTGATCCTGTTACCCAGCAACGTTATTTACAAACGGCACAATTTATTGGAAATAGTTTCCTCAAGTCTCAGGGATATCCAAAATCTGCTATGTTTGAACCTACAAGACCAGCTGAAAGCCTATCCAGGTCATTTTGTTAATTAAATTATTATTATATAATCTTAAACATCATCAAATATGTTAAATAATTAATTACATGAACTCAATAAATTATTAGAAATTAATTAGCTAATTTATAATTGCAGATTAGTGAATGCCGTAGCAATGCGACATTTGAATATGAAAATTGACAGTTATAAGTATATAAAACCTGCAGTTTCTTATATTCAGGAACTTATGAGCTTGGCTTCAGAAAAAGGTTTCATCGTTTCCAGAATTAACGCTAGAGAATTAAGCAACAGGTTAAGCGATACTATGAATAATGATATTATCGGTCCTATATTGAAGGTAAAAAATGCAAACAAATTTCATTTATTTAAATCAAATTAATATTCTATTAAAATTAGAAAAAAGACTATTGATAAATGATATTGATAATATTGAACAGAATTCCATTATAATTTACATAGTGGTTTTTGTTAAGAGCAATTACTAATAATTTATTCAACATTTTCTAGGCATACAGAGCTTACAAATGGGGATCGAAGATGCCAGAATGTGCAGCACAAATTCTGTGCGCGATAAATGAAAGGCCAAAGGATGATGTAGGCAACATAACAGGCATGCGAGGGAACCTCACGAAATTTGCAAGTTTCCCAGCCGCATGGGCAATCAGCAACAAAGTTGGTGCTAATTTATGGACTCTTTATGGTGCCATCACGGAGCCCGTTGATTGTCAAGTAATTTCAATTTTGATAACTATTTTCATATCACGAATAATATAATTCATATTTTTCAATCAATTATATTTAAAACATATAGTCTTACCTATAATATATAGTCTACTATTTTACATATATACTAAAAAACCACGATTCAAGAAGAAGTTCTTAATAATAAATCCAGACCAATAATAAGTGACCACTAACATAATAGTGCATTAGATTGGAGGACTAAGTCGTAGTCGTGTAGTGTATTTTCTAGCTTCATTATGATTCTAATGACGTTTTCGAGTTCAAACAATTCACTCAATTAATAATATTGATTGTTTGAATTACAGGTCAAATACCATGCAGATTGCTCACTGTTTCACGAAGAAGAAATTCGAGTGACCACAGAATATGTGTCCCACAATGAACTCTAAGGATCTCGTTTTCATTGCTCGCGAATTTTCAGTCCCAAAATATTAACCTCTGTTTTGGCGCGAAAAGCAATCAAAATGAAACAAAGTGGTTATTATTTTAGGGACAACGTTATCATACCTCGATTTGCGTCATTAATAACGATTAAGTAAACCGAATTTAAAATTTAGAACATTAACGGAAGGAACAGATTTACATAAAAAAAAGGAAAATACAATAAATAAAAGCTCAGTTTTTAGTTACGTTTGTTTACCAAAAATTTTAATCGATTAAGTAAACCTTTATAAAGTGCATTTATAATAGTAGGTTTTCGAACTTTCTTAATCTTCGTCGTATCATTCTTGTTTAAGTATAGCACTTGAAAAGTAATCAAATCATCAAATGTTTCACGCGTGTATTGTGAAAATCATTTCACAGTTTATTTATATATTTTTTGTTTAACAATATCGACATAAATTAAGATAAATAAATAATTAATTTAATAACACACTTGTATGGTGCAAAAGGCATTGCTGCGATACCGTGATTCGTCGGTCACAGATTACAGTGTAATTATTTTTTAATTATTATTAATTTTGGACGGAAGTCAATTGACTAGATTACGGCTACGAGTAGCGCTCGTTGGTTATAAACGCATTTAAACGTAACGATCTTTTGTAAATATTAGATAAAGACCAAATAAAGTGTACATGATATATTCATTTGTTATTTGTGTAGATTTGAGAGCATGCTTCTTCACATTCCATTTCCAATCGGTTTACTTTTTACCTTTGATGCTGTTGCAAGCCCATTCCAAACCCTCCTGAAATAAAAATATTTTGATTGCAATCGTGGAGCTTTTGGGGAGAAAGGTTTGATATTAAATTTTAACAAACTAAAACACACGAAAGGAAAATTTATGTACTTTCACTCCTTTTGCTTGTGTTGCAACACAAGCCTGAATTTGCCAATCACGATCTTTGATCATGTGTAATCCAAGTCCCTCCGCAATTTCTGCGGCTGTAACTGCTCCAGATAAGTCTTGTTTGTTTGCATAAACTAATAAAGGTACATTCAATAACTTTTCTTCTGTTAATAATTCAGACAATTCTTGGCCAGTTTCTTCAAGTCTGTTCACATCCGCACTGTCTATTACATAAATCTAAACAATAAAATACCAAGATCAATGAAAATTGAGGTTAATCATTCAAATATGGAGACAGCTACCATTCAAAAATGAATTTGGTGGTACATTTTTTGGGTGATGATTGTCTCTGTATTTGGATGATTTAATATGTACTCCATTTTATTTTTATCATTTTTAATAGGGTACTGCAATGGATCAATAGTAAAATGTTATAAATAAAATACATCTATATAACGGTTTAAATGTCCATTACATTACATAAAATTTATCTAATTTATAGATAATTTATGTAATTAAGGAGATATATAAAAGAATATTTAATTGAGGAAAATTATTATGTTTCCTTACAAGGACATCAGTGTTTTCAAAGTAATTTCTCCAATAAGGCCTAATTTTTCTTGCTCCTCCAATGTCCCAAACATTCAATTTTACGCCATCACTTTGGACACTTTTAATATTAAATCCCTGTGTTGGTGTTACCTGAAAAATATAACTGTGAATGATTGACATATAAGACTTTAAAAAATTTGTTAATAATTTAAAAATTTTTTAAAAATTATTCTTCTGGAAAAATATTGATATTTTAAGAAATCATCTTGTTGAATGTTGAATGTTAAGTTTAAAGGAATTACCTGAAAAAAGTCTTCATTAGCTAGAATTTTCAAAATTGTTGTTTTCCCAGCATTATCTAAACCTAAAAGCAACAGTCGTAATTCTTTATCTTGCGAAGGCCTTAATTTGCGTAATATTGAAAGTAAACCCTGAAAAAAATTACGTTAAATGACTTACAATTAAAAAGTTGTTATATTTACTATAAATAATTTGCAACAATTCATTGACATTGGTTTATAGTATTGCAAGAGTAATATAACAATGGTTAATTAAATTTAAATTATTTCAAATTAAACTATTATTTAATTATACATTGGTATCTTGGTATAAAAATTAATAAATAAAGTATATTACACATTAGGGGATAAAAAACTTGACACAAAAAAATTGACCACAGGTACCTGTTATTTTTTTCATAACGAATGTTTTGAAAGTATAATACATTCAACATTTCCGTTTTACATTATAAAAATAACAGAAAAGTAATAAACAATTAAACTCGCATTAAATATAAACTGAAATAACTCCTTTTTTTTAGATAAATGCTTTAATTAAATTTGTAAGTACGAAAATTCCCTCTAAAATTCAAAACCGCACTGTCAAATAAAAACAGTCTATATTTATGACGTTTCCTGATAAGCTTCGAAACGAGGTTTTGTAATACAACAAATCCATTTGCCGTAAGTAAAACAAGTCACTATTCGCACTAATTTCAATGAAACCAAAAGCCACTAGGAGATATGGATATTTAAACTTTTTCTACTTTTTATTTCAATAAAAGCGAAGAATATCGAAAATTGAGGTTAAAATTCGAATTAGTTGTCACTTCCGAACGGCAAATAATTACCATTTTTTAATTGAACAAAACAAATAATTCAGTTATATCGAACGTAGAAAGTAACTGTAAATATTATTCAAACGTTTTTCGTCGAGTTTTGTATTTTGTGCAGTACGTATTTCTCGATTTTGCCTATCGATAATTGGATTTGTTTGTTCGTATCGAAGCGCGGTAACTAGGACACGTCGCGCCATCTATAGAGAACGACCGAAAGCTGGTACTAAGGTCAACAAATGATCAACGAAAACATAGTACTACTACACTACAAGTTGTGTTTTTTGTTGCTTGTGTTTACGTAAATATGAAGACTAACACATGCCGATTCATTCGCATGTAGAGTTTGTAAACTTATATGGAAAAATAAAGGTAATTCATTTAAGTAGCATTAAAATATGAAGTAGGTTTAATTATGTCATTTCATTATTGCGATGTTAGCTTAAGATATATTTCAAAATTTAAATTTAAGGTGATGTTCCAAGCATAGGTAGCGCCCTTCAGTACCAGCTTTCGACAATAAATTTAATTTTTTGTTTACAGGAAAAATTATTAAAAAATGGAACTTTATTATACTGGATTGAACTGTAGTTCTCTTTTTACAAAAGATAACGAATCACCTGTGATAATTGAAAAACTTCAAAAAATCCAATTTGATGGCCTTGTAACTTTTGAAATTGGATGGAACTTTAGCTTGTTGTGCACAAATTCAAATTTATATATATCTGGAAAATTAAGTAAAGATAAGTCAGAAGATAGTATCGAAATGTTAAAAATTCCTAATTGTTCTGAAAGGTAAAGTAGCTTGTAATAAAATGAATCTTTGTATAAGTAAACAACCTGAATTACTTATTTTACATTTTTACAGATTTAAGAATGTAACAATAGGAATGGATAATGTTTTTGTGGTCCTAGATAATAATGACGTTTGGCTGTATAATGTGTATGAAAAGGAATGGAAAAGAATACCTAATTTCATACACAACGATGAAAATATCGAAGAGGAAACAATTGCCCAAATGTTGACGACCAGATGTACTCTAGTTTTAACCAATTTAGGTTTTATTATTGAATATTAGAAATTTAATATTTTCAATGCATTTGCATTCTTAAAATGCTAATTTATTTATTTTATAATTAGAGAATCCTACTAGTCAGATTTATGTAAATTTTATGTAAATGTAAATCCTCATTAGGCTGCCTCGAACGCAAATAATTTGCATAAATTATTTACATTAAAAAAAAATTGAGAAATACCACTATGAACAAACTATATTACTTATTATTTTATTGATTAATAATCTGGCAATTCATATTTTATTAATTAATTTAATTATTAAACAATAATATAATATTTTGTTTATTTTAGGGAGAGTTTTTAGTATTCCAACTTTAATCGATATACCCAAACGATTGAAATTCATAAAAATTGCTGGAGGATTTGATCATACAATTATGTTGACAGAAAATGGGTCTGTTTATTCCATGGGAATGGGAACGTAATTTCTTTTTACTTAATAAATTTTGTATTAATTTTTAATATATTTTTTTCTCATATTTAATTTTTTAATTCGATTTACAAGCTTTAATTTTATTAATTATAAAAACATTTCAGAAGAGGACAACTCGGTCATTTTGATTTAGAAGATTGTGATAATCCAAAACAAATTGAAGCTTTAGCTGGTCTTAAGGTCACTCAAATTTCAGCTGGAGGTTGGCACAATGCCATAGTAACTGATCAAGTAAAACTATCATTGGCAATAAATATAAAGTTTATAAAATTGTTGCTTTATTTACAGTACATTAATATATTAATATAATAATGTATATTAATGTTCAAATTGTAAAATAATAAGCTCATTTTATTGATACTTCAATTTATAACTAAGTAAAATTGAAATCAGAATTTTTTATTCAATTCTTAGGGCGATCTTTATACTTGGGGCTGGAATACTAATGGAGAACTTGGTCTGGTAAATGAAGATATCAAAGCATGTGTCGCAACACCTCACGTGGTGGATTTTAAGCATGAAAATGGCGAAAATATCGATGTCAATGTTATGAAAGTCGAGTGTGGAAATAATTTTACAATTTGTATGACTGGTAAATTATAATTTAGTTATATATATTGTATAGTTTTTTTGTATTTTTTATTTACTTACAATTACTTATATGACTGACTTATTTTAATATTTTTATATAGACGATGATGAATTTTGGGGTTGCGGATCTAACAAATATGGACAACTAGGGAAAACCATTGAAGACTTTAAGAGTTCCATGATTTTTGTGAAGTTAAATTTTGGTTTAAAAAAAAGTGTTGATTTTAAGTGTCGAGAGTGGGGCACATGTATTGTCACTGAATCGACTTGATAATAAATTTCAATCAAATATTTTGCCTTTCATTTCAAATTTATTTGTATTATTAATAATTACACAATTTATGACATGATAATATAATCTAAAAAGAATAAAATCGTTAAATATATATATATTTTTAGATTAATATTATTTCTCGAGCTTCTATTGATTCAGTGAGAGGTAAAATGAATTCACACTTTCTTATATTTATTTCTTCGTCAATCAATGATGGTGGGGGAGGACTAATTATTGCATCGGATTTCAATGTTGTCAATGCTTAAATTTTAAACGCGAAGAAATTAATAAATAATGATAATTTATATATAAAATAATGATAAATTATGGTTACATTATATCATTATTATACAATATTTTATAATTATCTTATTACATGTTATAGTTTCTGCTGAACTCGACCACTCATCCATTATTTCTTCGTCTAACTTTTGTGATAGACTTTTTTCCAAATCTTCAGCAAACTCAACTTCCTTAATTCGTCTTGGCTTACGGATTACATTTGGTAAAATATGATACTCTTGTTCAATTTTATTTATAAATACTTCGCGTATCAAATTATAACGAAATTCACATCCATATCTTTGAAAAAGATAAATTTTCTTTTCAATTTTTGTTTTTCAATTACACAATATTTTTATTTTATAAAATTGATGTATATTAAAAAAATTAAGTCGAAAATTTGTAATGCATGTTGTAATTTTTATTATTTATATATATATGTTGCAAAGTGTTACAATATATAATGAAAATTTCAATATGCATTTAATTCTTACATATAGTAAGTTGCTTTGATGATAGAACGTAACGTTTCTATCAGTAGTTGGTATTCATCCTTATCAAAATAAACTTCTGCTCCTCCATCTTCCCTTACAACTTTAAATTCCTTAATAATCAAACAAAATTATGTAAGATTTATATTTATTTATAATTAATCTGAATAAGTATTGCTTTTAACAAACATACGTAATACATATTGTTATAGGTTTCCCTAGAATGCAGTTCATCAAAATTGGAATTATTTTTGAATTTTGATAAAACCATATCTAAATACGAATCATCATAAATTTGTCTAATATGTGGAAAACTGCAGGTCGCTTTTATTTCTGCAAGAGTATGGTAAGCTAGTTCTTTAAATAAGTATAAAAATACTTTCTGAGATAAATTTTTTCCTAAAAAAATACTGTAGTTAAAAGAAGGTCATGTTGAGGAATGAACTAGCTCATATCGTATATATAAATAGTGTAATATACGTTAAAAAGTAATGATTGTAAAATGAATAATATTAAAATGATATCCGTAAATTAAATTATTTCACTTCGAATAAGTTGAAATTCCTCGATCAACCAGTTGATAAAGATTCCACGATAATAATAGTCAGGTATCTCTTTATATTCAATAACTTGTAGGGCTAATATGTCTAAAAACCAAAATGATGCTAAATTTGTGCTAAAGTCTAATATTCCTAAACAGTTTCCAAGCAATCTATATAAACAATTTTAATGAAATGATTAATTAATAATAAGACAATAACTTAGTGCACGCAACCATGCTAAGTATGAATGTTAAGTGAAAACGTGTATAATAAATATAAATGAATAATTATATTACTTAAATAAATATTAGATAAACATTTAACAAATCAGTAACTTAACTCAATAACTTCTTGAATTGATAAATCTGTGAATGTTAGAAAAATGTCATCGACGAAACTAAAATGTTCCGGCAAAGTTTTTATGTATTCATCTTCATCGTAGATAACATCTTCATTCTCTTCTTCATAAATCTTTTTGAGTTAATATTAAGTTAAATAAATATATAAATAATAATTAATCGTTTAAATTTATTAATTGTTAATCTTTTTTACTAACCTCAAATTTATTGTCATTTTGAATTAATATATAGTCATCAGAATCATTTATTATTGCTGAAGATCTATTTGCAGTTGAAATTTCCATATTATTTCTTAAACAATTTGGAGCTAATTTCTTTTATTTATATAATTAATACTTTTACTTTGAAAGTTATGTGACAGACTTTGAAAGGCTAAGAATGTGGAACATCATACTTACCAATGTATAAAATTATTTTCTCCTTGATATTAAAATAATAAAGTCAAAAAGGCAAAATAAATTCTGTTTCAAATGATAGCCCTTAGTGAAATATTTTCTTTTCTTTAAAGATTATATTTCATTTATAACAATGAACAACTGAAATTCGAATTAAATTCTATAAAGTGTAATAAAGATGTACAATTAAACGTAAAATTGTAAAAAATCAACTGCTTCGAAATTCAAAATTTGACATTGAAGACAAAAACACAGCGTTTATTTTTATTAATTCTTTTTATTAATTTTTTTCCATATTTTGTTCAATATTTTCAGAAAATAACACTCCAAAGCGAAAAAACCGTATATTCTCACCAATCCCAATGTGTGTATAATATATATATTATACTTTTTCATATATAATATATATGTATATATAATGTATACTTTAATACTTTATATATAATAATGTTATGTGGAGTAGCGCACACATTAGACTGTTTATGTATCGATACCTTTATAATTTTATCGATAAATTACAAATATTGAAAAACATGAAACAGATACAGTCGTGTCAGGGACGCGCTTTTCCTGAGCCCCACGAATTTCCATTCAAATCCCGCCCAAAAAACTATACAAATCAGCTCATAGTAGATCATAGATAATCGTGTTCAAATCTATCCCTTGGTAATTTTTTTTCTTTTACCTTGTCTCGTTATAACTTTAATCTCTCAAAAATTAATTTTTTCCATTATAAATGTTTTAAAACGATACACAGTTAGATAGATTTTATTTTTGTTTTTTACACGTTAATTTAAGGGGAAAAAAGTAAGAAAAATAAAAAAAACGTCGCTCTCTTTGAAAAACAGCACGTCCCCGCTCGACTGACGTACTTATATATTTTCACACCGAAGTCAAAAAGGCAATACGCAGTACGAACTTACCTAGTTATATTGTATGTATCTGTGTGTACGCGCGCGTTTACGTGACTTTACAAATATCTTCTTTTTTTTTCTTTTTACTCTCTTGTGTATTTTTTTTTTCATTTTGTTTCTCGCTTTGCGTAATTTTCTCGTGATTCCCTCTTTCAATTATCCTTTTCTCCTGTCAGTTTTGCTATTATTATTATTATTTACCTTTTTTTTATCAACCTTTCAATACACCTTAATCAATACAATACACGAACGAATGAATCAATATTCGGTTTCATTTCTTGTTATCTTTTTCTCTTTTTTTTTTCAATTGAAAAGGGAGAAGAGAAGGAGGAGGAAGGGACGAAAATGATAGACAGAGACAGGCAGATGCGGATGAAGAAAGAAAGACGAAGATGGAGGGGGATGGTGGTGGTGGTCGTATACAACGCCGCTGGAATGAAAGCGACAGAAAACGTCGAAAACGTGTTTCCCTTCTTCGTTTGACTCATATATCTTCAAATTGTTATGACTCTGAGGGCTTCATTTTTATATATAAAAATATCGGCATCGGAGCAAAGCAGCGGAAAACAGAGTCACAACGATTGACGGTGGTGGGGCAGGTGGGCGTGGCAGTAACTCAATGCTGGTGAATAAAAAGTTAAAAGTTAAGAATCGAACCAAAATGACATAAACTAATCGAACTCATACATATTTTCAATGGATTTTATTGAAAATAATACAACAAAATGTGTCTTTATAATAATAATAATAATAATAATTAATAATAATAATAATAATAATAATAATTAATAATAATAATAATTATAATAATAATTATTAATTAATTAATTAATAATCATAACTAAAATTAATTCATAATTATTGATACGTACTGCTCTACTCATCGATAACTTTAGATAATCATGTCTTAGAACGGCTTCTTCGTTTAAATAATAATTAATATTATCTTCGTTCAGCATTAATAATCGTAATAAAATGATAATAAAAGGACAATAAAGTTACTGTTTAATTATAATTAATGGTAATGATCATATTATTAGAATAAAGTATCGACAAACAAACGCAATGATCCGCACATTTTTCGTCATCGTCCTCGACTCGTTTAGTTTGTTTTTGAGATACTTCTTTCTTTTTCTATTCATTCCCTTTCTTTTCTTTCTTCTTGTCTCGCGTAATTCGCTCTTTTCCTCTGCTTTATCTTATAATATATCTATATTTAGGTATCAATCAATAAATGGATTAACTAATTCATTCGATAATTAAATTACACGTCACTTGGATATGCACATAGAGATATAAAGTCGTTTTTGGTCCCACCTAACAAACGTTACACTCATACACTTTTTTTTATTATTATTTTGTTTCATCTTTATTTCATCTTCAATCGTCAAATTGCTTTAATTCGATCCAGAAGATCAATTTTTACAATCAATTTTTGGGAAAAAATTGATACACCTTGTTTGTATGTTAATTTCGCCGAATCGAATTAAGACACTTTGAAGATCGACTGCTATTTCAATTATTTTATTGGATAACTGACAAATGAAACGTTTTCAAAATGAAAAATGAAAACAAACGATGTTTATAAACTTGTAGAAGGGTTGAATAAACACGAACAATGTTTGTTTACATTTGAAAGGACATAAGTAGTGTAGATAAAAATAAACAAAAACAAGTTTTGTTTACATTCTGTATTTTGATAACGTTTTATCCTTCAGTCCCATTATTTTATTTCGATTTGCATTCAAACTTGGATCGCTTATACTCGAGCTTTCATATGTGTACCTGTGGTCGTATCATTTTTAAAATTTGTATTTAATTACATCGTACTCAACGCGTATACACATTGGTCTTAAAAGAAGACATTATTTGTTTAGTTTCTTTTTTTTTTGTTTTTTTTTTTTAATAGTTTTCATTCCTTATCATTTTCGAAAAGCCTTACTTTCAAAATTGTTTGTTTCTTCGGTATACTTAAAAAGTGTGCACTGCGTGTATCACTGGGACTCAATATGTTATTTTTTTACATTTTTTTCTTTCATTTTGAAATTAATTTCTTCGTCAATGTCCGTCTCGCAAACCACATTCTCTTAATGTTCCCCCCTACAACTGGCATTGTTTTATCTCATCGTATAACCGCTAAGTTTACTTTACAAGTTAATTAATAACTCTCACTAAATTCCGCCGACAGGCGGCGCGCGCTTACAGCCAATTCGGAGAATTTCATAATTCTAATTTTAATATAAGGCTACTTTTCTTCACTTTTTTTTTACAAAAAATTTCACGCGAATACTGTTACTTATCAGTCTCATTTTGTTGGTCGAGTCACGCGATCGATCAACAATTTTTGTTTCGTTTTACTAATCGATTGGTGAACTAATCAGTCCGCGTTGTTTAAATAATTTAAATTTGTTCGAATTAATTGATTGGCTTTTGAAAATAGTTGATCGGTCGACTCGACTTAATGCCAGTTGTATATTAAAATGTATCTTTGGAAAGCGCAGGTGAAAGATTGTCACTTTGACAGGAATGTTCGTTTCGTTTCAGCTGCGCCGCTGGTTCAAATCCCCGCAAGAATTTATCCTCTTAACAATTGTTGCAGGAATTTCGACCGGCGTAAACGTACTTCAATAGCTCTAAAACCTCACAACCATATTGACAACAATCAATCATTAACAAAAAGTCAATCTTCCGTTGAAAAAGGTTCAAAAAAGGCGCGCCGCCGGCGCGCGCAGCGCCTCCAACCCGCAATCGGAGGGCAGCACCGCCCGGCGGCGTATCACAATGCATTTAAAAAAAGACGAATTCAATTCGTCTGGACAGTTCGATGCCAATTATTCAGAGCTGGGCTTTCGGACGTCAAAGATTCATCTTTTTGTGGCAAATTTTGTTTGCTAATTTTTAATCAATTAATTACTAATATAGAAACAAATGTTATGAACATATGCCACTCAATGTAAAACTTACTATAACTTATAGAATATTATTTATAATCTTATAAAATTAAGGCGCCGTTAGGTTCACATTTTATGTGCATTCATGTTTTAAATCACATATTATCTGCAAATAAGTAAAGAGGTAATAAACAAATAAAAACATAAAACACGAAGAATAAGAGTAAATATCTCTTATTTATAAGCTTTGCCTAAAAAATTTACGTTTTTGGAATGCATTTGAAAGATCTGTTTACATCATAAATAAAAGATTCTACTATATATAATACAATATATATATTATTCTACAAATAAATGACAATAACACTGTAAATAAAATTTAGCGCTCAGAATTGTTTTTGCAGATAAAATGTCAATTCACTTGAATACATAATACTTTGATATTTTAATACATTAACGCGATCGCTTCTTTTGAAAACTAAATTTTATCGTTTGCTTAAATTTATTTTTACAATCATTTAAACAGTTATAAGAAATTGTTAAGCCTTCGCACTAATAGTAATTATAATTGAGCGACATCCTCTAATAGCGATTATTTATTTCAATCATATGTACAAATTAACCATCAATGTAGCAGGTATTTAATATAAAGAAAATCAATCCTTGATTAGCGAAGGTCCACCTCTGCAATTACCTAATTAATCGATTAAATTGATTAAACTTTCGATTACACTTGCCAGGCTCGTCGCCTCGAGCGAAGCAGCTCTAAATTTGGCCGAATCCGATTTTTGAAATCGTCTCACGACACAATTTCTTTTTCATTCCCTTTTTTTTTGGTACAAAACATTTTACAATTCCTAAAAGTAAATTCTTCCACAACGAATACTGCTCGTCATGTTAACCGGTGCAAAATTCGAATTCTACAGCTTTACGTGTTCGCCAATAACAATTAGGGACATCGGGGACCAATCGGAGAGCTTGAGAATTGTGTTTTCCGAAATGATGACCAACGGCGTCGTCCGATTGATCGCCGATGCCGATGAGAACAAATGACAACATCGCAGTCGTTAAAACCAGTCAACAAAACACGCAAAGAAAAAAAAAAGTCAAACGTATATAACGATACTGTTATCACTATGTTAATACCGTTTCATCGCTCATTTCATCACACAGACATTTTGCATCACGCCAAGTCGTAGCTGAAAATCATCCGATACATGAATTAATTTTGGTTTCACGTGTTGTTGTTTGTTGTGTTGTGAAGTACTGAGGGGAAGGGGGCATTTCAATGTAATACAACTATTGTACAATGAGATTGAGTGTGGTTTTGTTTTTTATCCAATCATGATCCGCGTTGGTTCCTGATTGGAGGTTTGTTCCATTAAAGATGCTATCTTGAGTGGTACCGTAATGGGGGTAGCAAGAAATTGGATTGTTTAATAGTTTAATAGATTTTTTGCTTGTTGAAAATTTAGTTTTAATGTATTTTAAAAAATGATTTAAATTTGGATCACTAGGTATTAGGAAAGTAATCTACATACATCAGAAAATAATTAGAGATGCAATGCTTCAGGCATTTCTTAAAAAGCTGGTTAAAAATGTGCTTCTTTTTCTGGTACCACCCCCACAAGTTACCTGAACTGATTGAATTTGTATACCGATTCTGTCCACGTGTCATCATGACCTAAACCGATCCACATGTATACCTCATTAAAGTCTCTTCATATGTATGTATACATATATAATTTGTTTTGTCGTATATCCGAAGAATTCAAAAAGCCTTACGTGTACAAAGAACAGACTCGCGGCGTATTTGCACTTGGACATAGGGCATCAAAAATATATGTAATCGGCACGCTCGATAACGTTATACAATTCGAACTAGGATAGCGATGTATGGTGTGTATGCATACATATATATACATATACATATGTATATGTATGTATATATATGTACGTTTATTCATTCATTGCCCTTTACATTCATTTTTCTTCGTCTTCCTGTTTCATACGCACGTAACATTATCCATAAACATAATTGTTAATCGCAATCAAGGGTCGCAATGATAAATTTAATAATTAACCGCAATCATAGAAAGGTAAACGGGGTAATATGATTTACGTAACCCGAAGGTAAACCGTATTCAAAGCGATTTCATGCCGTTCCATTTTCTGTTCCTTTTATTCGTGGAAAAAAATTTTGCCTTTCAAAACAATGATACCTCGAATTCGCGTGGTATAGAATATAAAAAATATCTCTCGACGCGCTTTACACCTATGCCTACTGAGAAAAAGAATGTCGTATGACGCTGTCGGGGTTTGCGGGGCGGGGGTTCAATTCTCGCCAAGTATTTCCTATTCATTCACTTCAATTATTTTAATCTTCATTTCTCTCTTTTTTTTTTGGAATTTATTAATACATACACATCTTGGTAAGTTGTATTTTCTTTTTAAAAAAGAAAATAGACACTAATATTAATTTTGCTCCAGACGTAATTGGACCCCGATTCCCCGGGACCAACTAATCGGAAATATAAAAACGGTTTTGTACATTGTTCGCGTTTCGAAATTAACGACGAAAAGTATAAAGAGCTTAAAAGGTACGAAGGTACACACGTCTTGTCAGGATTGTACTGGACGATATTTGTTTATAGATAATAAAGAAAAGAAGATATTTACTCAATGACACTTCTGTGCTACTTCCATAACGCGACGGTTAACTTACTGCTTTTGTATTTTTTTTTAAGAACTTTAAGTTAAGTGCGAGGCTTGCCAACTGTCGATATTCGAATTAACAGCTTTTCCCTTATTTTTCAACCAGACCGGTACCAATAGATTTGCAAAAGAAAATTGAGGTGAGAAATCTTGATTTTAGTTTATGTAAGAAATTTGGTATACGTTAAAGGTAATCTTAATTTTGACGATATAAAGTATTTTATATTATGTTGGTACTAACGCACGACAAGTGTTAGACAGTTGGTAACCCTGCGGACTCGTGTCTAAAAACTGACTCTGCGGGTCAAAAGTCGTATCAAAAGGGACAAATCAATTGCTCGGAGGACAAAAAAATTGTCAAGTGACTTATCAAAAAATCGTTTTTTTTTTTTTTGATCTTTGTGTTATCTTCAATCTATTTATGGTTCCCCAATGAACGCAGTCACCGTGACATTTGTAATACATGTCCTGAGAATGTTGGATTTTTTGTTTTTAATTATTGGTTTTTCTCTTATAGTTTCTTCTAGTTACTTTGTTAATCTTTTTTTTTAATTGCGTCTAGCTTTAAAGATATGGTATTGTGATTTTTTTTTAGTACTTTTCATTTTATTTTCATAGTTCCTTCCTGTTCGTTCGATCATCGGTTGATAATTATAGCACGTACGTGTATGTATACATATAATATAGTTTAAAGAGAGTGGTATACACCTACAGTCGTTTATGTACAAAAATTCATTCTACTCGAGAGTCGCGGGGGCGCTGTCGTCGCGAGCGCGCCCGCGACTTATGCCCAAAAATTATTATCATTTAGAATAACACACTGGTCACTTTCGCGCGGCCCTGGCCGACTTTGCGGGTCGCCCCACAATTGTACCGCCGTGCAAAGTATCGCATTTCCTAGATTGATAAAAAAATAAACATAAATTACGCGGTAACAGAAACGAGGGAGAGAGTGAACGGGGAGGGGGGGGATACGTCGGAATAATTAGCTAGCCGGACGCTTTTTCTTTTTCCTTTTCTTCTAGAACTTTTGCTCTCACATGCAAAGCCCCGACATTTTCGGAAGGTCGTTGACCTTACGGGTCATTGCTTTATTCTTGTTTGAAATTTGATTTAGTCATTGGAATTGATTAAAATGATTTTTAAATGCACTTTTAAATGTGTATAAAAATTAAATGCACCATGAACATCGAATTTAAATCAGAAATTATAAATAAGAACCATGCTCTTTTTATAATAATGTAATTTAATGTTCATTATAATGAATAGATAAAACGTGTATTACACTTAAATGCTTAATATTAATTATGATATAAAAATAATTAAAACAAAGTATGCAAAAAATTAAACAAAATAATCATTATTTTTAAGCATCCTTACTCATTAAAACCAGTTTAAATTCATTTAAAAGTTCTCAATTACAATTTAGTCGTAAGAAACTGCTCATAAGAGTTACAAACTGGTCACAACATGTTTCACATTTACTCTAATTAGTTTTCAGTCGAATTGAAGTAATTTAATTCATTGTTTTACAAATGATATTCAGATACTTCAAAGTTGTTTCACACAATTCTTAAACAAGTTTGAATTAAATATATTTCTATTTAGTTTTACCCTGTTTTATCATGTTTTAAATTGTTACAAAGTGTGCGAACCAGTTTTAAAATTGTTATTTGTCGTGCGAACCAGTTCTTAACTTGTTATAAGTCTTGCGTTCGTAAATTATTCCTTGATCTCATAACTATTTCAAACTCAAACAAGTCCTGTAAAGGTAGCAGAGCAAATAGGAATCAAAACTAACGAAAAGTGTAAGTTTCTATTAAACATAGAGTCTTACATGTTTCAATAGTTATGATTCTCGCATCCCGCATCATACACCGGACCTCCCTAACACCTCAACGAGATAGACACGAATATAGACAAAAAAAAAGCGTGCGCATGAGAACGGCTAATTCAAATGAAAACGGTGCAACTACGGGCGACCTCCTCGCAAACGAAAAGAGAAATGAGGGAACCGAACGCACCTCAATTCAAGCGGCGTCCTATTTACAAGAAAAACTGCTCTACAATATTGCTTCTACTAAGAAGAGTATGATCGGCATGACCTTTCCGACATTCTGGTGTTCTTCGCGCAGAAATTATACCTTACCACCTGACCTTTTTTTTTTGTTCTTTTGTTTTTCCCTTTCCTTTCTTTATGTTTTTTTTTATATATTTTTTTATACTTTTCAATGCCGAAGTGCCAAAAATGTATGCTTTTTTATTCGCTTCTCATAGTTTAAATACAAAGACTACACCGAAAAAGTCGTTTTGACTTGATAAGCCGAAAGACGAAACTGCTGCCTCGCGTAATTTCGAGCCATATAATTTCTGTTCAGTCGAAAGAATGCCCATTAGTCCCATACCTCATTCTTTTATCTACGTAAATTGCACAAACGGTCTCGAGATTGAACTCCATTTATACAGTTATTAAAACGGAAACTAATCGTAATTATAATAATTAATTAATTGATCCGGATCAATTAATCGGTTCATCGATTAACGCTTATATATAGTATCTATATCAAGTTCCGGGGGAGTACAAAAAGGGGGAGTAACATTACCGTCAACAAAACGTGTCAATAAAGGTTCGATAAAGGTCAACGCAAATCAACAGAAACGCTTGCTTCGTATAACGTTATCATCACCTCGCCTATATCAATTTGGAGAGCACCGATTTAAGATATGATATATACACGCATACACGTTACCAATGCCTCTTAATTCATAATTGTACTCGGATTAAGTTTACTTGAAACACACCTATCCACGTACACCCATTCAATTATCTTTTTTATTTTTTTTTTGCTTTATTTGTTTTTTCTTTTTTTTTCGACATACACGACTCAGTGGATTAAGAATTCGGAACTATTTACACCTTAGCAATAGAAATACAAATAAATTCAACAGTTTCCCTTCGTCCGAAAGAAGAAAGAAGTCGGGGCTTTACTTCGAGATAGAGGGCGTGTTCCAAAAATGTTCGTTAACTTTGCCACACTGAAAACAACGTTTCGCATTAGGTTTTGGTGAAGTCTGTAAGATTACCAGTACAAAAAAACGTGCAGATTACATAATAATACTTATGTAAGATCACAATGACCCACTGTGCAAAGTTACAATGATTCACTGTCAAATGTATGAACAACTATTTTCAGTGTAGAATCATGGAGAGTTAATAAGAATCGGACTAAAACCAGATACCAGCGATTCCGATCACCAAAGAGTTTTGCACTGTTGAAACGAGAAAAAAGTGGAAGGGGTTGTTCGACTCGAGCGCCCTCTGTCCTTTCCTAACTCTTTCCTTTCGTATTTTCACTTTTGTATCTTTATCCTCCCTTAAGTGAATATAAAAAATCGCGTGGCACATTGACGGTTGGAATGTTACTTTTAATTATTTCATTATCTTCACATTTTTCTTTTATCTCTTCTTCTATTTCACTTTTCATCCATATTTTTTTTTCCTCACCTTCGCCTTCGTCATCGTTAAATTTATAATAATATAATAATCATAATAATCGTAATAATATAGTACTTCTTGCATTCTTAATAATATAATTTTACGTCTGTTTATAATCATAATATAATAATAATAATCATTATATATATATAATATATATTTATATTTATATATGTATATATATATATATAGAGCTTTTGTTTATTATAGTAGTTTGTTTCATCTGCACTTATTGTTTTACATCTGTGCTGACTGCAGGTTTTGATTTGAGGGGAGTTTTTCGCTTCAAACTCCGTTTCACCATCCATCTTTCCTTCCCTATTATTTTTTTTTGTTTTCCTATGTTCATTCAGTATTTTCTTTGTTTGCTTTTGTTTACTTTATTTGTATATTTTCCTTGAAATTATGCTGCCGGATATGATGCCGGTGTGGGGCGCGCCTACGCGCAAGGTCGCCGCCAGCCGCTAGGTGGCGCGCTCGGCACTGCCGGCATCACTGCTATGTCTATTGTTCGTGTGCTGTTGCCGGTTGTTGAGGCGCCCCGAGTGAGTATGCAACCCGAGGCGTATGCGTCGCTGATAGAAGACGATTGGTATCTGGATTAAGAACTGTGGTCGCGTGACGCCAGATAGCGTGCTGCCGCGTCTGCTTTTTTTATGCCGTGTGTTTGAATGTGTGAATGTATTCTGAGTGCCTGATGTTTTGAGTTTTATTCTTCAGATGTGATATGAGCTTGCTGCAAAAGGAGGGGGAGGGGTGACATGGCGATTCGGGGAGGGGTGTGAACTTCGTAAACAGTAGTTAGCATTTACTTCCGCTTCTTCTTATCCATTTATAGAAAGGGGATTCCTCTAGCGCTAGACAGTAAATCTTCGACTTCCAGGCAAATTCGAAATTTCGTCCTATTTTCGTATACTAGAATAATGATAAGCTTGATTAAATTACAATAATTAAGTTTACTCTTTTAAATTTAAACGATACCAATAAATATCACTTATTTATATGAATAATTGAAATGGTTAGATGAGAAAATATTATTATTAATATGGAAACAATATTTTAGATTCAATAAAATCGTGTAAAAAATGTAAGTTGGAATAATTTAAAGCTCATTGCAAATAGGCAGCATGAAAATAAAGCAAAACTGGAATTGGACTGGAAAGCGAAGATTCAGATTAAACCCTTACTCGAAAAATCCCCTCAGAGTTTGTAGTGTGAGGGCCTAGCCTTGCCGGATGCACGCGGCCCCTAGATTGTCGTTCTCCGAGCGACAGGGGGGTGCCATTGCAAAACCCCGAGTCCCTGCTGTCGCTCGTGCGAAAGTCATCTAGCTAGGCGATGCGTAGAGGACGATAAGGTTAGGCAGATAAAGTGATAGTGTAGAAAACACGATGTACAAATAACTAAAGCGTCATCTAGGATTTCTACCGGTCCTAACTGAGTAGTATCAGCGCCGTTAACTTTTTCACCTTAAATTTCAGTTATATCTAAAGCTAATACAAACTAGGCTTAGTCGACCGTCGACCGAACGGCGACGCGGCTCACTGCGAGACAATCGTTCGCAAATTAACAAAAGGGGGGGACCAACGGAAAGTCGAATTCCGAACTAACTGCCCGTCGCCTCAATTGTACCGTAAAATGTTATAAAAAATATGTCCTTTTTGTAATATCTTTTTTCTTTTTCTTCATCTTAATAAATGGCGAAAAAGTTGTCTCGCTGGCAACCGCTCACCGGCAGTATTGTCAATGTTAAGCTGTAACCACTCGGATGTTTTGTAAATTTGACTTATCATTGTTAATAAAAAATAAAATCAATATAAATGCACATTAATTTACATACCAAATTGTAATGGAATGTTGCAGTATAATGAAATGCATGTTGGAAATTAAAAAATTTTTTGCTTCAGTAAAACTTGTGTTATAACTATAATTGTAAAACGTGTAAAAAATATACTTATCAATTAATTAATAAGTTTTCTTAAGATAAAATATACGTTTTAAGTCAGTATAATTATTCTGAAATAAGTAATCATTATATTAATTTGTAAAATTGTAACACTTATTTCCAAATTAATGAATTAAATTCATTTAAAGTGGTTCAAGTAAATCCGACTGCGTGACACCTTGACTAAGACACTACTACGCGCCAGTCGCGGCGGCTTCCCTATGTTGTCATTCTCGCGTTCAAATCCGTCAAAGTTTCGACTCGAGTTCGGCGGCGCGACTCGTCAGCCAATCGGAATGTTCGTTCCCTCCACGCTCCATTATCCCGTTCAATCGTTTTTGATTTCTCACTCTCAGTCTTGGTTTCTTGTTTTTCTCAAGTTAATAAACGAACGCACAAAGAAATAATTTGATTAAACGTGATTGTCAAAAATGTATACAATATGAAATGTATCAAAATACGCGCGCGCGCCGTTATATTTGTACAAAGGTAACATAAAGCTCTGGAATGGCGGTGGGAGGTGGCGCGACCGCCGCGCCATCTGGAATGGTTCTGGAATCGAGATCGTATACACGTTTTCGTTGATTGAAATAACGCAATTTTCTGCTCGTAGATTGGTTGCCACTAACTTGCGTGGCGGGAACGAGTTGGAGCTGCGATCGTCACCGAATCCGGCCGGCAATTAACTTTAATTTTTTTTTACTTTTCCGCTCTTCATTTTTTTTTCTTTTTCGTGTCTTCTTTACATCTTTTAGTTACTTTGTCATTTTGTTTCGTGTGTCTAAGAACGACAGGCCAGCTCTTCGTTGATCACGAAAATCCCAACATTCGAGAATTACACGAATTGAAAATAGAATTTCAAAAATTGTAACCTAGCGCTTAACAGTTCGTTTTCTCTGTTCCTTTACCACTCGCACACACATGTTCGCGCGTACATTCGCACAATCATTCATTCGCAATTAATAACGCATGCGTGCCCTCAATGGTTTCCTCTCTTATTTTTCTTCTTTTTTTTCGATTTACCTAATTGCACTTATTCGACAAAACGGAACGCAAAAGCGGACACAAGATGGCGGATGGGTGGCCCTGAAACGCAGAAGGTATACTTTCTTCCCGTCGTTTTCCTTCAATTTTTGCAGTGTCGGTTTCACTTATTTAATTAATTTTTAACATCATCAAAAGTTGTTTCGTCATTGCTGCTGCCGAATCGGTAGAGTTTAATTGTAAAAAACGTAAATCTCAAAACTTAGGCACAATTATTAGCTTAATAGCTCTTACTTTCTTTTTTCGTCAAATACCGCCAGTGGATAGCAAAGTTTTGATCTAATGGAGACTAATAATTGGATAATATTATTCGATAATGAAATTATTTTACATGTCATTTAAAACTAAGATTTAAATTATAATACTATTTTGAAGGAATGTTTGATGTATTATGAAGTATCAGAACAAATTATAGTATATTGATATAATTTTTCAATGAATTGAAGTACAATTTTCATTATTTTATTTGTCTTAACGAATTTTCGTTTTTAAGTGTCTCCCGTCGACCAAAACTACGCATTCCACTCCAAGAAAAGCTTTGCCCCAGCGTTATTACTTGAAAGATACCAAACGTGACGATATTGTGAGGTAGCTGACATTGAGCTGTTCCGGGCCATTCGGACCAAATCCTCCAATTTCCCTACCCCACGATCTGTCCCCCTTTTCCACCAGAACATCAAATTTTAACTACACCCCACCGAAAAAACCCGTGCCTTCTGTACGAAATATTCATCGACAGAATTCCTAGACCACGATTTTTGTTAGACGCAAATATGTATATATAATATATTTATCCCAATATGCATAAGACGTATATACACGTACATACACAAAAAGAGTGTGACCCGGAGCCGAGAAACGTGGAGTCTTTGGGTCCGACGAACCGCGCGCCATCTTGGTCGCGCGCAATCATATTCCCCGCTCGAAAACCCCTTTTTCGAAAGTGACTCCACTTTTGTCTTAATTACAATAGTATCGTAACCTTATCGAATACACTAGCTTGGATTACAATATCTCGTGAAAAATATACATCAAAATTTTGTTACTTTTTTACATCACAGATATTTTAATATAATATATAATTTTTTTATCATTATTTTAAACCTTAAAAATTTCCCTCCCCCCTTTTCATCAACTAATTCCCTTTTCTTTCTATTTTTTTCCTCTTACTTCTTTTTCTTTTCTTTTTTCATTTTTTTTTATTTCTCGTCGCGACGTACCACAGAAAGGGCGGCCGTCCCCGAAACAAAGTCCCCGCGAACAGCGCTTTCGAAAATAAATAGCCCTCTTCCTCTGTCTCTCTCATTTTGAGTATAAAAAAGGTGGCGCTGGCTGCGCGGGGGCACTCGTATACCAATTGTTTTTTCTTCTTCGTTTGTTTGCCGTTTTTTTTCGGTGTTACTTTAGTTTCTACAAAAAGTTGTGCGAAATCGAACAGTTCGTATACCTTATTTTCTCTCGTGAATTTTAGTTCTTTTTTTGTTCCATGATTTTCGGCGGGCGGCCACTCCGTTCCTCAATATACACTTCTCCTCTCGAATATATATTTATATATAGAACTGCACCGATCGTTGAAACGAATCGTAATCGTACTTAATAACGACAATGTTAGCGATATATCATCCGTATAATAATATAATTTTCACATCTAACGATAAATTTGTTTTCGAATGAAGTCGGCTCGTTCCCTTTAGTTTCACAGTATTTTTTTTCAATAAATTCACTTAAACCATTTTTCTTATTTTTTTTTTTATTTTTTATTTCGCTTTACTTGTTATTTCATTACTTATTAGTTTGTAGCGGAGAAGTTCGGGATTCGAAGGATGAGATAAGAGATGGCAGGTTACCATAATGTGTGATATATATATATATATATATAATTGTGTATATATATACTCGTATATTTATATCTCCATTTTACGCCTGGGTGAACACTTAGAATGCGAAGTTTATTTTAGTTTAGTTTACTTTATATAACTCGTCTCGCTTTCTTTCATCTCTTTCGCCTCCCCTTATTATTAAATTTTTTTTTGTCTTTTTCTAATCAACTTTTATTTTTTCGCCAAAGTTAGAAGAAATCCGAGGACATACACCATCTTGCTGGGAAGTTTAAATGATGTTCACATACAGTTGTGATAAATACTTGGAATGTTTTTTTTTTCATTTTTTTGGTTTTTTTTGCTTTCCTCCTTTGTCTCCTGTGCCTTGTTTCCAAACGTTTATCTTAAAAGATACACTCATTAGCTTGGTTTTTCGCTTCGTTTAAATATATGAATTGTTATTTTAAATTCAAAACATCGAGAGAGTAGCCTTGCATTTATATGGGACTTTTTTCGTATAATAATTTTTTCTGTATACTTTAAGGAAACGCCTTTTTTTTATAACACCGAACATGCATGTCTTATGTTTATGTACAGCCTAGAGTTTTTATTTTTTTCAGTCGTTTATAAGTCGCGATGAGTGCGTGCTTCCTTTTACTCTTCTTTTTTTTTACATCCTAGTTTTTTTGCTTTCCCGAAAAAAAGTCATTTTTTTATATTTCTTTTTGGTTCCTTGATCTGAGTGATTTCTTTTTTTTCAAATCGGCTGCTTTTTGGTTGTAAAATAATGCTTTTGCGTGTTAATAAAAATATCTGTGTAGAATAACATGTGAAGATGCAATTTTTGATGGCAACCTTGACGGGGAGTTGTGACTTCGATACTTGGTCGGCGATGCGTCATGATAAATTTATTATGCTGTAAAATTGTCAGCAAATATTCTTCAACTTTTATAAATCGAAACAATTGTATAATTTTCATATTAAATGTGTGAATAATAAAATCTGATAAGATCTGAAAACAGATTTTGCCAGAAAGAACTAAACATATAGAACAACGAAATTTGATTTCTTTAGACCAAATCTTGGATATAATATAACCGATATTTTACTTCTTTTTTAAAGTAAAAAGAAGAGTAATAAATAGATAAACGAGGAAAAGAAATTTGGTGACGCATGCGCGAACCGTACCCTATTAGATCCTTAAAAATCCTAAAGAGACGATCCCAAAGATTCATCCTGAATCGTGAACAACAGCGTGCCTGAACGATTGTTGGGCCTCTGCCAATCTCTCTCTCCAGGACAATAACTATGAAAACTGCACTCGCACAATCTAACCGCCTATTGACGAACTATGGTGAGAGAGGGGTGTGTCTACTATTTCAATCCATTCAATGAAACTCACGGTAGAAAAGTGTGCTTTCGTATCAAAAAGTGGACCGTTTATGCTTGTCTTAGGAAACAACTCAAAGAACTTGTATCCGCTGGTTTAAAGTCCTCCGTATTCATCGTATCGTATCGTATTGTAACGTCGAAACAGAGATATCCGAGAATATTGTCACCTTGTGAAAAAATTCACTCATTCTTTCTCGCAATGACCAAAAATATATTATCAACGTTTCATCATTTCTTCTCCGTAACGTTGCGTCAATTATCCCTATACACTTATGCGTTAAGTAATATTAATAGTAAGTATGTTAGGTAGTTTTACATCGAAATAGAGAACGAAAAAATATGCTTGTGTTTTGCTTCTCTGTTTTCTTTCATTTTTCATCCTTTTGTTTCATATCCCCAAAAAACGCGTTGCTTCATCAGCCCTTCGTAAATAGCGTAAAAAGGTACGGGGGCGACGCGCGCGCCCCCCTTGTGAATAGGATGCCGTGTCACATTTTCATGTCACACCGCTTGTTACATATTTTTTTTCCTTTACTTTTATCGCGTTCAAGGTACGTGTGTATATATGTGTGTTCGTGTTGTGTGGGTGTGTGTATTGGGTACGGATTTTGGCATGTTTCCGCTAAATCGCCATAGTCGAAAGAGGGCGCGCCAGTCGGCGCGCACAACTGGTGGAATCGCGTGGGGGTCGGGTGCGGTTGCTCAAAATTTTTGTCGCTTTTTTGCCGGGGGAGGGGTGACTGCTTCGAAAGAACTCGTCAATTTTTTCGCTTTCCATTCCATGCTATCAATTATCATCCGAATGTTTAAAGTTGCTTTAGAAATGTAAATTTACATTATTACCTTAAAACGTATGGCAATATAAAATAATTAAAATATCTTAATCCAAAGGATTTTTTATTAAAACTAATTA
Organism: Leptoteleia sp. ZL-2020; assembly: GCA_022817305.1. Lineage (NCBI taxonomy): Eukaryota > Metazoa > Arthropoda > Insecta > Hymenoptera > Scelionidae > Leptoteleia > Leptoteleia sp. ZL-2020. The sequence continues at coordinate 29,404 of JABFPN010000841.1, forward strand.
GAATAAATATTGATAAAAAAGCCTAAAAATTCTTGCACTGACAGGGCAAGAGTCTAATTAAAGGACGAACGTAATTTGTTACGTTGACACCTTGAAACGTAATAATCCGTATTGGAATGGAAAGTGAAAAAAGAACGAGAAAAGGGGGTTTATTCGACGGGTTCTTCCTTGGGGAAGACGCGCTGCTCCTGCTGGCTGTTGGCGTTGTTACTGTTGGCAGATGGCGCGCTAGTCGGCGTGGTCTGGCGCTGCTGCAGCTGCACCACCAGCCCGCTCACGTACTCCTTCTGCTGAGTAGTCTTCTGGCTCGAATGATTCACTATAAGCTTACTATCACAGGCACTTTTTTTGTCAGTTGATACGGCATAGAGATTATGTATGTCCGGGTAGTGGTTGGGCTTGCGCTCGGTTTGGTCCTGAGCGCCGTTCAGTGTCTCGCTTGGGGCGGCGTCGTCGCGCGACGACGGCGTCGCTGGCGAGGCCAACCGTTCGCTACCTGTGTCGTCTGCGCCACGGCCCCGTTCCGACGGCGACGGCGACAGTTCCACGGTGGGCACGCGCTCCGGCCGCTCGGGCGCCCGGCCCCCGCTAGAGCTCCGGTAACTCTCGTCCTCGCTACTGTCCTGCGTGATCCGCGGCAGCGGCGTTCTGCAATTACAATGCATTTTAATATTATATTTCACTTTACGCTATCGATTAATATTTAAGAATAATACTTATATTTAATATAAATAATTTATTGAATTATTTTCAAGTTTCTTTTACACCCAGTCTCATCGAAAGCTGTTTTGCTTACCTGCTTCATAAACTAGTTTAAGTTGGTAGCACTTGTATTGAAATATAAACTACTATTACCGTTAATAGCATAATGTTTGGAATAATACACTTGGATCCTCCTCCAAAAATGTTTCTATTTCAATAAATTAAAATGGCTTACATAGCAGGTAAGCAAAACATCTTGCGATTAGACTGAGTGTACATAATGAACATGAATGTATTGGCATCCCTGATAAAAGCTAACCTGCGTGAGTTGCGGCAGAGCTGGTCGATGAGAGCTTTGTTGCTAAGGCCCTCCGGTAGATGGACCTGGGAGGGCTGCTGCGCAGCGGCGCGCTGCTCCCTGGTGATGCCGGACTCAAGACTCGACCTGATGAGGTTATCGAGGAAACTGCCATTGGCTCCCGTGCCGTCGTAGAGGCTCTCGGCCATCTCGCGACTGGACTTAACGGCACCCTGTGTTCGGGTGCTCGACGTACTCGCTTCTGTCGAGTTGGCAGTGCCACCGTCGCGTTCGCGCTGCTGCTGCTGCTGTATGATCGCGTTACGTTGTTGCTCCTGGAGGCCGCGCATGCGCTGACTCGCAAAGTACTGCTCCGGGAGAATTGCGGGTACATTAGGCGGCGCGCCCGCAATGAACGGCGCGGGCATAAACGGGCTCGGGCCCCAAAAGTTGAACGGGTGCGCGAACGGCAGGTGTGGCATGCCCTCCATAAATGGCGGCATTTTCATGCCACTGGGGCCCGGGATCCCGCTGCCGGCCGCATATGGCTTCTGTGGCTTCGGCGGCACTTTCTTATCGGCCGTGCCTGGTCGCAGAGCCGTACTCGTCGATGCCACTGGCGTCGTCGAACTCGGCTCCTTCGTCTTGTCGTCTGGCTGTTTTTGATCCCTAAAATTATACAATTTGTTGTTACATGCTCCATGTTGTATTCAAAATGTAATTTCCTCTTTACATTATTAAATGTATTATTTCTATGTAAATCAACAATACTTTTTCTGATTTATTTTAATTTCCACAATCATGGGCTTATTAAATAGAAAAATGTTAAAACAAATTACTAGCTTTTATAAGTCTTATAGTATTCCCAAAACAAAAATTTTCGATTTTACATACTTTAATAACTATGAAAACTAACAAATATCTTAGTCAATTTCATTTTGATTAGGTTTACAACCTTTTTCGTGGCCTCATGAGGTGCCTCTCCTTGACTTTGTACTCAAGTGTCGAATGCGGCACACCGTAGTAACTACCAGCTCGATGCACGCTCATTTCACCCCTCTGCACCGCCCTGACTGCCTCAACCAAACTGTCTCGATCGTAATTTCGGTATTTGCCGCGTTTGGGACGCGTTCCCTTGCCTCCGGTCGCCGGTTTTTGCTTGTTATCTTGGTTCTGCGGCCTCGGCTGCTGTTGTTGTGATTGTTGGGGTGGCGTATATCTATAAATTAATTACAACAAAATATAATAATCAAAACAATTTAACTTCCGGCCAATTGCTTGCCAATCAAAATTAGCCACATAGTAATAATAAATTTAAATACAAAAGAAAAGAAAAAAAATTAATGGCGCACCTTCCCCGTTTGAATGGATTGCTCTCATTTACGGCACCCTGCGACGAGGACTGGGAGACGGCACCGGAAGTGCCAGCTGCGATGACGTTGGGCGCTTGTCCCTCCTGAAACTTGACGCTGATGCTCTTGGCGATGACGTCGCGGAAGTTGACCCCGACGGCCTTGCCCACGAGCGAGTTGGTTGGGCTGCTGGTACCGGAGAACGCGGGACTCGCGCGCTCCAGAAGACCCGGGCTCGCGGCCGCAAAGCTCGACGTGAACCCGGCGACCGACTCGCCGCCGTTCTTGCTCGAGCCCGGCGTGCCCGCCGGCTTGTAGGACGGAATCTTGAGTATGGCTCTACCCTGGGCGCTGTCACTCGCCTCGTCCTCGATCGCGGGGTTGAAATCATCGTTGGTCATGGGGCCGCGGTTCTGCGATCCGGCCGAGCCCTGCGACGAACGTTCCCCGTTCACGTCCTTGCTCAGCCTCTTGTCCTCGCTCATAAGTCGCCTCATCACTTCCGGGATCCGGTAGTCTTGCATTTCCAGACCTAAAATTTTACATTCCTTTAGCATTTTGTATTAAAGCATTTCAAATTGGATCCTATATGCTGTTGCAATAAACATCACCTAATATATAACATTTGCAATAGCAACCTAAACTAGATCGTGGAAAGATTTCAATTTTAACACACTTATAAAAAAGTATACGAAAGTAAAGTTTTATAGTTTATTGTATTCTATGTATAATCCCTAGTAAAAATGAAACATATATAATCCATATGTTTTAACAACTTTATATATGACAACGAAAATTTGTTTTTTCTTAATTCATATCATTACAATTGCATGTATATTTATACATGGCTATATGTGGATTAAGAAAAAACTTATATGGACCATATATGTTTCATTATTACTAAAGATACTAATATAATTTTAAATCATTTTTATATTATTAATTTAATTTGGGGTAGAAATATTCAGTAGTCTTTGACAATCATTTGACTTATAGAATCACCTTATCAGTAAACTGAAACAAGCATTATTTGTGAACTAAAAAATGACCAATCAGAAGTTGCCTGACAGCTAAGCTGAAAAAGCATCGGCTCGGGGACTTTCTTCCGCTTCGACGCGTTGCGCAACGTACAATCCCTTTGAAAATAGCATTAATTCGTCGAAATCGCTCGACCGGCAGCTGAAATCTTTTAACCAGTTCGGGTGCACCGCCACGAAAAGATAGAAAGCGTTGTCGGACGAGCCGGGCCTGGCTTCTATCGATTCTCGAAGACTTAGAAAGTTATACGCCACTTTTGAACTTTCGTATGCAGAGGTGCAGTTATGCCATCGTATCGAAATGAAGGAAGTGACCTAAATTGTCCTTCTATAATCTAATTATGAGATGCGACTTCGATTCGCAGTGGCGCACAAAAAAAAAGAGCAAGTTTTCCCCCAAGACACGACATCCAACTTTATTAATCGTCCACCCATGGCCATCCTTGTACTATTATGGCAATGAATGCGTTTGCATGCTCAAGGAAACTTTTTCTTTTAGTCTTTGCATAGCTTTCAATCAATTCTTCCCACTATTTATATCAAGATATGGGTATAATAATAAATAAATTGTCTTACTATTTAATAGTATTCGCGTTTGATACTTAAATTTTGGCAAATTATCATATCTGAATATATCTAATGTAATCTGAAGGGTTATAAGTTGTATCTTTATCAATCATAAATATATTTATATGTGTTAATTAATGATGGCAATTTTTGGACAACTCATAAGTAATATCAAATATCAAAGAAGTATACTTATTTAAAATATTAAAGCCAGCAACTTTTTAGTTTCATTTTATTCTATTTTTTTTAAAATCCACTATTATTACTTTTTTTATCATTTACTATATTTCTAATTTCCTCTTAATACGACCTTTTGATTATTTACATTTCATCCGTTAATTCGATTAATTCAGTTTAATGTTTAGACAAAATTTATGAATTGACGGGCGCGTTTAGATAATTCAATCGCAATACATTATTTCCATTATTATAAATTTTGATAATGATCGCAATATATTTCTCGAAACGTCAATCAAAAACCAAATTGATTTATTTTGTACGCGGCAAAAAAAAAACAATTGTTAATTTACAGCATTCAATAACATCAACAGACGTTAACTCGGCAATCTAATTCATTATTATACCCATTTATTATATAATTTTATTATTCGCGATAAAGGAATTTCCATTGAATGGAAAGTAAGTTGAAAATAAGGGGGAGAAAAATGTTGTTTACCTTTGAACGGACCAGCTGCAGCTAACATTTTTTGTATGTAAGGTCCGATATTTGCGTGTTCGAAGCCCGGCCATTCGGTTCCGGTTTCCTGTCCTCGTTGTAGCAAAGTCCTAAGGGACTCGCCGCTGCTGCTCTCCAGACCCGAGAACCTGACGAGGTCCTCCAGCGACAACAGGGGTTTCAGTAACGCCTTCTCGACCTCTTTCTCCTCTTCCGCTCCCGAAAGTTCCTTGTCGTCCACCTGCAACGCGAATTGTCTTGTAGTGCTGTGCAAAAACAAGCCAAGCGCCAGGGGAATTCAACGTCGCCAAATAATTTATCTTCCCGTGGCAAAAAGTGCCCCGCAAAATATTACGTCATCAACGAGGCAACTTATGACAAATGCAACATTTTACAACTTTTCGCACGCTTTGTTTGTTTATTTATTTCATTTACTTTATATTAATTTTATCATTATTATACTAATTTTTGATGGCCATACATTTTCACTTTTTCGGAGGAATCCCAGACTTGATATAAATTGTTTTAAATTTTACAATTATCATTTTTTTCAAAATGTTTTAACGCACTTAAGTTACAATTTGAGCCATTAACACACCGGTTATCATGTGATTGATTTCAGTTACTGAATTTTAATATTGAATAAATTCAACTATAAGTATGGAAGATTTAAATCGAATATGGTTGCCTTCAAGTTGAACGCATTCATTTTTTTTTTCATTGTAGATAGGTCAAATTTTCTTATAACGAATGCAGCTGAAACAGGAAAGTGTCAATTAATTTATCCTTGATATTTATTGATATTTGGTACAATTATTTGTTAGTGAAATATTTGTCTTATTAATTTTTAATACGTAAAAGTACTTTTTACTTTGTAATGGCATGATAAATAACAATAACGACAACGATGAAGAATGCATGAAATCGACTTTTCTTCGACACAGTGGAAGGGAATAAAAGATACAGAACACCAGCATTATTTAATGAGATTAATAATTGATCGAGAAAGTTTGGGTATACTCGGTGCATAGTTGTGTTATATTTTGTTTGTCACCTTAAAAAGCGTAATGCCGTTATAAGTTGAATAGACCTTATTGAGCAAAATTCGCGCAAGAATACTTGGCGTGGAAGACTAAAAGTTCGCGCGGAAACTTTCCATGTGTATAGCAAAGACGATAAGATCTTTCGGCCTATGCTATTTAAGGCAATTAAGTATTTAGTTCGACTATGTCCTTTGCTTAAAATTTCATGAATGCTTCTCTTATTTGTTCCATTGTGCCTTTTTTAGTAGGTTACCGAAGATTGTCGTTTAAGTCGTCAATTGGATTATTTAATTTTCCAGTTGTTTGCTTTGTTAAGATTGGATTTGAAAGTTTTGGATTACAAAATTTAGTGCAAATTATGATGCTAGAACAATGACTCATTGCACGTTTATGTGCGGTAAGAAAATTGATTGAATTTTAGAAGAAACTAGGCCGATCATGTTTTCGAACGGGTTATGAATCGTTCGAACATGTTCAAACTTGTTGAACATATTTAAACTTGTTCGAACATGTCCAAATTTGTTCAAACATACCCCTCCACCCTTCCAGCCTACAAATTATACTTTTGATTCTGTTTTTTTACAGTTTTATGAATCTGGAATTTAGCAGACCATCTTCGTTACAGTACCAGAACACCCTACTATGATCCCAGCAGTTTGTCTTGGGCGTAATCAAAACAGCCGCACCCAATTTGACTGAAAACAAATTGCCATTTGTTTGTATCAATGGCAAAAAAACCAACCTCGTCCGCTTGTGTTGGTGGCGTGGTCGCCGAGGTATTTTGGGTCGCGTTTTGTGTGGTGGTGGTGGTGGTTGCATTGGTGCTGGCGGTGGTGATGGCAGTCGCAGACGGCAGGGCCGTATCGTGGGGGTGCGCGTGGGCGCTCGACAGGGACGCGTCCCTTTCGCGCTCCATCGCCAACTTGTAGACCTTGTTGCGCAGCGTACTCCTGGGGATGCCGTAAATAACTGCAGCCCTGCGCGTGCCGAGTTTGCCGCTCTGGATGTCTCGTAGCGCAGCTTGCAGTTCCTCCTCGGTGTAGGTTCTGCGACCGCTGCCGGCGCCTACCACGGGCACACCGCCCACGCCACCCGTACCTGTCAATCGTGGCTTCGTACGGTAACAGGAGCTGTTTCAAACAAAAAGATCACTTTGAGAAATCCCGCTCTAATTGCGTTCAGGTATTAATAAGTATTTACAATAGTGAAAGAGTTTCGTGATGTATATATTTCTTGTTTTCAGAGAAAATTTATTAATTAAAATTGTAGGGTTTTCTCAGGTTCGTTGTCACTGGCTGAGGATTCAATTGTTGCTTAGGAGTGGTGCGTTTTGGAAGAAATGGCCCTTAAGTTAGTGGAAAAAAAGAGGGGTTATTTGTTCGTAACTATAGGGGATATGGTAGTGGGGGTTGAAATCCCCACTCCTTATTCTTTGAAGTTAAGAACAAGAGTTGTAAAAATAATTGATGGTTCATCCTTGTATGGATTAATTGGATTTTAATACAAAATTAAATTTCAGAGATTTTTAAACATATAACGTCAAATTTTAGTTGGTATTAATTTTATAATGCGTGGTAATGTGATGAATTTAAAAACGATAATGTTAAATGACATTTTTAAATGAAATTATGTATTGTAATTTTTTTGTCATTAACGAATCCATTCTCTAAACAACAATTATCACCACATAACCAATAAATCTCCACCAAACTTTGCGTTGAAAACCGCCATGAAGAATCACGAAACGCCATTAGTCAACAATAAATAGATGTTAAGGAATGAACTACTTAATTAGTAACGAGACACGCATGATCGTTGAAAATGAATCAACCGAAGAAAACACGACGATCTGGTACAAAATTGACGTTACTCTGGATTCCAGATAAACGCTTAATTCGGTGTTGCGACTTACTGAGAATTCCGATGTACATACATAATCTATTTTATTCCCGATTTTACCGATACATTTTTCGCAAGTGAGCTGTTAAGCTAGTTTTCGGATTGGGTTTGTCGAAATTACTAAAATTATTAAAGGATATATTGGAAAATATTTAAATTTATTAAGGGCAAGTATAAGACCTGCAGTCACGGAGTTAGTGTGTTTTATAATCAAAATTTAATTAATTTATATTTTATAATCTACGGACCAGAGCGCTATTATATTGACACGGGAGTATAATTTGATTC
>JABFPN010000842.1:0-37249 GCA_022817305.1 Leptoteleia sp. ZL-2020
TTTATATAGAAATGCTTTGTTAGCCACTATGGCTCGACTGTGGCTCCTGGCCACATCCCACAGTCGATCCATTGCGGCAACATGTGTGGCTTATTGTGGCCAAGACTGTGGGCTCCCGCATGCCACAGTCTTAGCCACAATGTTGCCATAGACTCTGCCACAATGTTTTTTCCACGCGGGCGTACATTAAAACTTTATTTAAAAAATTTAAAGTAATTAACGTTGATCTTACGTTCCATTTTTACTGCCACTGTTTCGAATAATTCTAAATTTTTTTTTTTTTTGAATAATTCTTATCATTCTTAACGATTTAACGTATAATTTTCAAATAAACTACGCTTTTATCATAACGTCGATATACGTTTCGTACGTACGAACACTCTAACTCGCTGTCGAAACAACTTTTCCGAGTCGAAAATCAAAAATGATGCATTAATGTCAATTGTCATTATAGCTTGAGTTGTTGTTCGCAGATTGTAAACAAACCGTTCCGTCGTCGCGTTAGATGCATAGATAAGTCCTTCGCGGAACTGTTCTGGCTCTTATCGCAACGTAAAACAAATGTTTCCGACTTAGTAGAGATATCTATGGCAGCTTCATACAAGTTTTATTATTCGACGTAAGCGAGTTCGGCAACCAGAGAATTCATCATCATAAAATTTCAACTTATCTCACTCTCCCGTAATACCGACCGACACGGTCGAATGAACTCTGAACTTTTGGGGTCATTTTTCTTTTGCATTATGAAGGAGGGAACGAGGTGATGAAACGAAGTCGATGCTCGTCGAATTTTCGACAAATACTATTTTGTATACTTAACCAGGCGCATTTCCATGCACCCAAAGTATCCAATATTGAATTCGATCGGTTTTGAAAATTATTACGTTATCATTGCTTTGCCTTCTAATTTTGTGAAAATAACGCTGCTCGTTCCGTGTGCCTTATTTATTGATATTCAACTGGCAATAGTTATTAAACTTTTATTTCTTAATGCTCTTCTTCCTTACGTTATAAGATTTATTATTATAGAGAGATGTAACAATGCTTTTTCTAAATATTGTTCTTTAGAATAAATAATACAGTACTGAAGAGTTAAATTAAGGTCAAATACTTGCACTTCACTGAATGGAACTTTTAAAAACAAGATTTTTTACCGTTAATATAAATAAAGAACTGTTATAATTGTTACGAGAAGAGATAAAACATATCTATAATTTATCAATACTTCATTACAAAAGATACAAATATTTTCTAAATATTTTTATATCAGCACATCATTATATTTATACAGCAATTTACTATTATAAGGAAAAACGTTAATTTTATTCCATTTAAATATAAATGCTTTGTTATTTGCAAAAATAAATACAAAATAAAAGTATGTATATTTAATAATGATAGCTATTATTGCTAAGATAATTTAGCTATTATTGCTAAGAAATTACAAATTGTCATTTTCAAGATAAAAATTAAGTTTCAAAATGCTTTACATGTACATTATTAATATTGTTGTATTTCTTAAAGTTTACTATCCCGAATAAGGAATATATTTTCTATAAATGTCTGTTTCACGTCCGTATTATTTTTTTTCGCGTATGATCTGTTGTGTTTTATATTCTTTCAATCCCATTAGAGTGCTACTCAAGAAAAGTGAGTAATTCTATGCCTTAACGTATAACATATAAAGCGAACCAGTAAATTTTTTTACAACTTGTACAGACAGAATACTGAAATGGAGTTTCATTAATTTAATGACTTACACTTGAACAGGAATTAAATTCACGGAATAATAAAAGATGTATTACATAAATTTATAAGAGTGCCACGAGAATGATCACAGGTATCGCGGTATACATAAAGCAATGTACAAAATGTGTAATACATACTTTGCCGGAGTAGAAAATTGACAATTTCAATTTAGAGGCATTTTCTTTATTTCGACTTCAAGATAGGTATAAGAAAAGAAGTTAAGAGCTTTAACCTTTTACTTTAAAGTTTAAAAGCTGCTAAGTTGTTCTTTGTTCTCCTCTTCATTCCCTCGTACAAATACACACCCCTCCATTTAAATGAGTATGTGCTTCTAATTTTAATTTTTTAATCGAAAATAAAATACATATATATATACTAATATCTTTGTTTAATATCAATACATCCGCAAAAATGAATTAATTGTATTGAGTAAACTTTTTTCTCGAAACAAAATCAATGAAATTAAGACTGAACTCCATCACTTTATTCGTCAATTTAATAAATTGAAAAACAATAAAAGGCAATATATTTAACAAATAACAGAGCAGTAAAACTTAATAAATGGTTAAAAAAACAACAAATGTCTTTGGATTATTTGTATTTTCTGCAAGTTATAAAATAAAGTTTATTAGTTTGTCTTATACTGGTCCAAAAGCCATGGAATCACTTGTATTTTATGAGTAGCAATGTAACTAACGTAATAAAATGTATAGAATATGTCAAATCTCGTGCAATAAAAGTAACTTATTTATTTCTTTTTTGGTTTTACCATTTTTATAATTGAATCTTTTATTCTAAAGAAAAAAAACAAGTAAGAATCACTGTTTTTCAACTGATCGTAATAAAATTTGTTATATTGGATAAAAGTAAAATTAATGGTCATAAAGAATTAAAATTATAGGATAATTAGGCTGCTTTAATATATACACGCAGAAAAAGTTGAACATGTCAACAACATGTTCTTGACGTAAACATATTTAAAATAATTTTATATCAGAATTGTTATAAAGTATATTAATGTTTGTTGCAATATTTTTCTTATTGCAGTAAATTAGAAAAGACGTAAAAAATTGCTACTATTCGACGAGAAGGAAACTTTCTTCTAAGAATCAAAGATGAATCACTCCTACCCTTATAACTTCCACCTTTTTTGAAGGTTATATAGCTCTATCTTTCTCATCCGTTATCTTCTATTTTACCTTCTCCTGTTCAATTAATGATTAATTTTATTGTTTGTATGAATACAAAGTGGACACAGCAAATTTTACTTCTACATTATATCTTCAGAATTTGCACATTAAATCCAAGTCACATCGTAATACACTGAAATTCAATTTACATTTTCATTAAATTCCATGTCTACTGCCACAGTTTCAACGGGACAACTGGAAATAGGCTGGATAAAGGGTTGGATAATAATTGGACGCAAGATTGGATAACCATTAAATCTTGCACCTTTCTAAACTTTCGAAACAGCTAAATATTGGCTGGATCGTCCAACTGTAAGTACTTCATTCTGACTCGACTCCTCGAAAAGTAACTCGACCCACGTCCGCCCTCGTCCTCCCACCCTATTAGAACGCGCTCTCATATACACTTCACAAGACACTGCTCTTGCGGGCAAACTGTCATCAGCGCCACCTACTGGATTACTGAAGTATCTATACCGGATAGATCCAGCTTAAACTGAGAAAAAAATCACATGGTTAACTTTCGTGATTACTAAAATTCTGGTTGAATTAACCATATTATGGTTATATTAACTAAAAATCAGGTAAATGGAACTAAAATTTTATGGTATTCACGAAAATTAACTATGCTTATAGTTACACGGAGAGAAAAAAATATCAATTTTTAATGAAAAGTTTACTACTTTGGCATTATACTTACAGAACACCATTACATGGAAAACTAGTTCATTAAAATTTTTTAACTTAGTTTATTAAAAATAGTAATTCTATGCAGTTTCATATAATTTAACAATCTGTTTATTATATTTTAATAAACTGTTCAATAATTGGTTTATGAACAACATAGGCAATGGGTTAGTGACACTGATGAATAGCGACATCCAACGGAAAAAACATAAAATAAAATGTTTGCCAAAAATTAGAATTCAGTTTGTTAAAATTTGTAATCCCTGGTTTCTTAATTTTTAATATTCTTTTCTCTCCGTGTAATATTGCTATATTTTTTTCTCAGTGTATTTCTGCCAGCCATTTTTGAGATTATAGTTGGTCTAAATATATTTTGGAAAGCACTCGTGGCCCACCACTTATTTCCATACCTTCCCCAGATCACTTCCAGATAATACCCAAACGTTTGTCCCAAACTGTTTCCAAATAACATCCAAACTAATTACCCCGGTATAACTGACATTTCAGCAATAAAATCCAAAACCGAACTGTATAAAATATTTTCCGACGCTTCAAAATGATGACAAGCAAAGTGGAAAATAATTCAAGCATTAAACAGAAAGACGTGTGCTCTTTTTTCTTTCCTTTTTCACGTCGACCCGACTTATTCTAAATAAATGGAGCAGAGCGATACCAGGCGGATAATGTTGCGTTGGGATTCAGACGCCATTAGACCGAGAAGTAAGTGAAATGTAAAATGGAAATGGAACGCAAAAAATGGCGCGTTCCGTTTTACGGACGCCCCTGTGTTTGCCCGCAAAAACGACGAACGACGGGAAATGAAGGCGAGATCAGAACATACGGGACGCGTCTGGCGCTCCTTCCTTCTGGAGCGATACGTGCGCGATTTTCAATGCAAACACGCGGCGCCGCAAATGAGAATCCCGCGGTAGCTTTGCCGCGAAATGACTCGAGCCGACGCTTTCTCGGTGGATATCTTATTTCGAGTCACGTCGTACCAGGAGCGATCTCCCGCGACATTCACTTCTATGCCGTTTAATAGCGGAAAATGAGGCCCGCATAATCGTAAGGCCGTGATGAAAAAACATTCGCGTACACGACCCCTTCCGGCTTATCTTCAACTTAACTTACCCTCAATGGGAGATACGGCCTGGATAAATGAGATTTCGACGAAGAATCACAAGTACACGGGGAATTACAAATGTTTGGTTTAGTACGGCCCTATCCCGAGCCGAGAAATGGAAAGAATTTCACGGTATATAATTACTTTTAAACAATATTTCAATTAGTTAGGTAAAGCTGAAAATAATTGACGCTTTATTTCTTTCTTTTTAATTTGCATCGCGCAACGGTTATTGCCCTTAAGGCTGGTTCCTTTTTGGGATTATGATAGTTCTTATTGCAGGTAATTGAGATGAAAGGAATGACAAATAAAAAAAAAACTAAATTGTTACTGATAATTGTACCGAATTGGGAACAAATTTAAAATTTTTCCCTATCTATAGTAAGTGATAGAATTATTTTACAGTGACATGAATTTTTTTATTGATGTTAATGTTAAATGAAAAATTTATTTAATTTTACAAGATTTAATACATTTTGTTATCTGGATATGTATTAATAATAACATCAAATACAACTCTTTGACTAACGCAGAAATATTTCTTAGTTCAATACTTTATTCTGCAATACTTTTTCCTTGTATTAAAAAAAAGGGAATTTGAAATCGAATTTTCCCATCAAAACAACTTAATTTCGTTGCATTGCGAAAGGCAAAAAAAAAAACTTACGACTTCTAATTCTGTTTTATTGCATTACTGTGTTTTACAAACATAGCTCAGCCCGAGAGTAGAATATAAATTCGGAAAACGGAAAGTAGTAAGCTCGGAGACATCGATGAAGTTTACTGATTTTACCGTGCGATTTCCAGCCCTAAGGGCTTTTGGCGACGATACATATTATCGTCCCGAATAGGGACTTCTAAAGTTTCCCTCTATAACCGTATCCCTCACGTATCATAAACTAAGTGGGATCGATAAAAATTTAGAGATAATTGTTCTATCGTCAGTTTTCAATAACTCCTTTTGCTTTCATAAAATTCCACCTACCGTTTCAAATGTACTTACTTAAATTATGTTGAGTTTAATTAAATATCCCATAATTACATCACAGATGGACTGATATTCGGTAATTATTATATATACACCAAGAGAAAAGATGTAATAAAAATTATTAACATTGTCAGTAAACTGGTTATTGAGAAAAATGCAGTTGGATTTCTATTTACTTTAAACAGAATCTATTTATCATAAATAGAATTATTCTTACATTAAGAATTTTTCCTAATATTAAATAGAAAATCTATTAAACATAAGAAGATTCTATTACTCATAAGTAGACAATTTTGTGAATGTATATTTAAAAAAAAAACTAAAGAATTACTATCTTAAGTTTGCAAAATGTTTCAATTTCTTGACAGTTGTTCAAAAGTTGAAAATAGTAGTCAACATGCTTATACTTATTACTAACTTAAATTACTAATTTTTTCGATTATTTCAGGTATATATTCACCTTACTAAAAGTGTTAGTAATTTGATTAACCTTTTCTCTCCTTCTGACGGAGAATCGTAATAATTCAATAAAATTTCGCACAACACATTCGATAACGAAGCGAGGCATATGATGACTCCTTCAAGTTATGCCCCGCGTTCTTTTAGCAATCAAAATATATCACGTATACGATGACTACGACGGGGTGAACGGCACCATCATTCAATTCGGATTTCAAGTGGCTTAACCGGTAAAGTCCTGGCTTTCAACTCGTGGCAATTGTATTCAACATGACAATGGAGATTTAGAAATGCAAGTTCAACGAAACAATGGCGCTTTATGAGTAACCAAACCATTACAATGGACAATGTGATCTCATGAACAACTTATCAAGATATGTACACCGTGTACCAAATTGGCGTGTAACTTTCCGCGCGGAAAAAAAAATTACAGCGGCTTAATCCGTAGCGCTGAAATACCACGGACATTGCCTCAGATAAACACAGGTGTTGCCGTGGTTGCTACCGTATTCCGCCACATTATACACTCGGAGGAAAAATTTAGTGCAACCAACTAAAAATACTGCAGTTTGTTCTTTTGAAAAATATTATATAGCTCAGTTAATAAATCTGATATGTAGGGCATATTAGAGCAAACTAAACAAAAATTTACTTGCAGCTTACTGGCTATTATTTTAAGATATTCCTTTTTGAATATTAAAGGAATATTCTTTGTAATATTCCCGAGATATTTTTCGAAAAAAACCACCACATCGTGAAAAGTACTGTGAAAGTTTAAAAGTACTTTAAAGCAGATCTGGATTTTAAGAAATTCTTCAAAAATATGGAAGGTTTTGTTCAACTAAAATGCATCTGTTTCGAGACGAAAACTACTAAATCGTGCAACTGATACAACAAAAGTATAAATATCAGCAAAATATGAAGAAACGTATGGTTAATTTTGGATAAAAAATGGGTAAAAGCAGCTTAATATTCGTATTTGGGCTATATATCATATCAGGATATAAAGCGGTCTTCAGATGCCTATGGGACAAAAGTTTTCATCTGTATAAGAAAAGCATTAATTCCCAGCCATTATCCTTGTGCCAAGTTAAATGTATTTCTTATGGCAGCGCGATTTTCATGCCTCTAGATTTGAGTGGAATTTTATACAAGCTTTTACAATTCGAATTCAATATCGCCGCTGAAATGCCCAGGCAACAAACAAAAATGAAATATTAAAACCGTATAAATATGATATAAGATGAGTTGAAATTAACCATAAAAGGCCGATCGAGAACGATAAAAAACTTCGTCGCTTTCTATTATAGCTGTATTATTGATTCCCTCTCTAGCGCTTTTTTTCCTTTTTTTTTTTTTTTTTAATGGCTCAATGGTTTCAATGGTTCTTTCCATGCCCGCGGTTAGCTTCAATAATTTCATTAGTTATCCAATATATTTCTCTTTCACGCAAACTCCATCACCAAAATGTTGGCCGGGAAAAAACTTTGATTGTCAAAAGAGCGTTATTTACGCGAAAAACATTTTTACTTACAGTATTACTTTATCAACTATAAAACGTATTATACGATTAATCAGAAATAAATAAACCAACAATAATTAAAATTCGTCACAAAAAATTCAACATTCTGCAATAAATAATACAACTTTTCATCGCGTTATTTCGATTCTATATAAAATATTAATATTTAACGACCTTAATAACCGAAGGGGAAAAAATGAAAGCAAGCATTGAGTTATTTTGACAAGAAAGATTTTCCTCGTGAAAAATAAGGTTGAATGTACGGGCTAGACTTCTAGAAATGAAAAATGTTCAGGGTTTTTTTTTTTTTTCAGGTTGTTATAACATCTTGGCAAAAGTAAAGCGGTCCGAAAAAGGAATATGATCCATTACACTTCACGTTCAAGTACTATTTCGCGCGCAAGTATGGCAGGAACACTCTTTTTCCGCGGCCATCGAGATTGCTGGGAAAGTGAGCTTCTGTCATTAATAACGCGTCCTCGTGTACAGTGGACACTAGATGTGCCTCGATCTTTTAACTTTAATCCCCGCGTAACGTTAAATAAGAACAGAACGCGGCTAATCCGAACAGTCGCAGCAACGATTTGTTCAAATCCTCGAAAATCCCAAGGTGGCTACGAATGTCCACCGTTAAATATCACCGGGGGACTATTTGCACCGAAAGATTTGTTCACCAGGCTGCGCCAGAATGATTAAGTAGAATTATCCGTCATTTGTCGGGCAATGCCCGGGTAAAAAAGTGACTGCATTAAAGATGCGACGGAATAACTTTTTTCTGTTAAACAATTGAACTTTATTAATAATGACCTCTATCACTGAGAGAAATACAATACAAAAATTGTCTGTTTAAAAGAAACAATTTAGTGTTTTTAATAGTAATATAGTTGTATATATGTTTAAAACTAGAATATACTCGTGATATTTATATTATTCATATGCACATAATTAAATATATATATATCTGTTTTGGAGCATTATTTTGACTGTTTTTGTGAATAAAAATTTTGACGCATGCGCATTTACGGCTGATTCTATTGGATGAAAAGAAAAGGTTATAGTAAGACAGCCGTTTCCAACGGAGATAACGCTCCGGAACAAATGAGATATATTGCATTGTTTATTAAGTAAAGCAACGATGCGAAAGGTTCGAATTGAGATGGGTCAATTTATAGTAACATTTTTGTTTTTCCAACAAAGTACAAAATTTTATTGGTTTCCAAATAGTAATTTATAAGGTTTAACTGATATACAACTCAATTCCTTTTTAAAACAGTAAAATTTTCATATCGATTTCTATCAATGAATTACGTTTAAAAACACTGTTTTATAAAGTTATTTCAAGTTTGTTTTAAACAATAAAATGTTTCCCTTAAACAGCAAATTCTTGTCGTATTTCTCTCAGTGTATAAGTGTACAAGGTCGATATTTTATATTGACGGTAATATCAGTGGAAAATTAGTTACAACACTTGTACGGAATTTCTACAGTTTCTCAAGTTTCTGTTGTCTTTGTTCATAACTTCAACATGACGGATTAACGTTCACACTGTGAAAGACAAAGGCCAAAGATTAAAGTTGAAAGTTCATAAATTGAGGCTTAGATTGCAAAGTATACTGCTTAAAGAATTTGCTGAAGGTATACGGGAATAAACAACGACTTTAAACAAACATTAAACATTTAATTTATATAGACCACTGTTTGCGTCGCGAGCAGTCACTTCAACGCAGCACAAGGCGAAATCTCGAGCATCTTTGAACATCTAATCTTCGACGTATCCGTTGAAACTTGAACATTTTCATTATTTTCAATTTATAAATAGTAAGTTCGATTCAGTGTATATTTTTCAACAAACGAAAAATACTTTTTTTCTATTAAATTTTAAGGTTTATAATATATTTGAAATAAAAACTGAAAAAGCACAGAGAGGACAAAAAAAAAGAGTCGCGCTTTCAAAGATTACATTTTTGTTACATTTATTTTTTTTTTATTTTACGATCTATTCTGTTATTATTTCCTATATCATATTTCACACTGTACATTTAGTCAAAGTAATAAATATAAAAAAAAAAAATATATATATATATATATATATATAATATAACGTGAATAGAATATAAAATAAAATTAAAAGAAAGCACATCGTTGATTATTTACAGCAAAATATTAATACAAATAAATGTTTACATTTTACCATTTCACTGAAATATATATTACTTTAATTGGGGGATTTTAATGTTAAAGGGTTTTAAAATAAGTATACACAAGTCAAATAAAAATATAAGTAATTTAACTTCTTTAGAATTGGCGAAGGTCAATCGATTGGTGATTCCTTTTTTATCTGGTAGCAGAACTGGGTTGATAAATTACAGTTACGCCGCTTTATCTGCGATTCGTGATAAATATGTCGAAAATGAAAGTAACCGCGATAGATTTGTTTTCGGCGTGATTTTAGCGTACGTACGTTGGCCAAAATTATTTGTCCAATCTGACAACAAATAACCTCATAATTATATCAGAAACTCATAAATCGTTTTCCAAACTCTGAAAGCCAAATATGTTTTTATATCTCTTTTTGTTTTGTTCAAATGTGTTTCAATTGTATAACCTGTTTGTTAACACACGCTGAGAGAAGTTTATCAACGGTTTGCTACTACCTTTTATACTAAAAAATTCACTAGGAAATTGTCACAAAAACTATTACTTATTAAAATGAAATCTCAGTGCGAGTCAGGGTATTTTAATTTATTTTCATTAAATGAATTAATATTAAAACATTTTTAAATGATAAACCATTCTTTTAACACGAGAAAAACTATATAAGAACAGCATTTCTATCATGAAATATAGCTCAGCTTTTAGAAATCATTTGTTTTTCCACTTGGAAAACGACTTCTAAAACTTAAGTAATTACACGTCATAAAAATGAATATTTCACACTAAATCAATATCTCCCATTGTGGACAAATTGCTTACCATTGTGAACTTTTTATAATTAAATTATTCGGCGAAAATAATTAAAAATACACTAATGTAGCAATAAACGACTAATGTTTCACCTAAAGTTATACCATTTTCTTTAATACCTCAAACAATTCAAAAGGTTTGTCGTGCTAGAAATTGGGAACTCTTCGTTAATAAAGTTAAAAGTAATTGGAGTGTTTTTGAAAACCGAGGAAAAAGAGATGATGTTTATTTTAAACCTAAAAATTAGATTGAATAATGACGCGTTCGTCGCGCAATTTTCACTCCGAAGTCACGCGTTTGGTGGAAATTTTACAGCAGCTCGGCAATTTAACGAATGCAGCCCTCGAGGCTCATCGGTTAACGCATTAAATTTAACTTCACGTCTGGACGAATATATAAGGTATGCCCCGGGCACCGGATAAATTTCGCAGGTACGACTGTAGATAACGTTTGGTACGGAAGTCGTGTATGCCAAAAGTAGGTATACAAGAGTATATAAGCGCCCAATGCACTGAATGCAGTGAATAAAAGAAAATATCAAGATTCCGCCAAAAATAGAATATTATTATGACACTTGCATATAAAAGGGAGAAATAAAGAGGGGCCAAAAGGAACGCGATAAATCTAACTGGGTTTGATACCAAGACTGCATGATAATGGAAATAATCTTTTCGCGTGTACCAGAGAATTATGCTTCAATCGATAAAACATTAAAACAATTTTATTTTGCCGTTTAATTATTTCTTTATGAAAAGTTTATCAAAGGAAGAAACCTAAATCAATTTCCATAAAAAAGAAAAAGAAAAAGAAATTAACTCAATGAAAATAAATTTTTCAAGGTCCAAAAAAAGCTTTAGTCTAAAGGGCAAAAAGAATCGTGTTGTATCGTTGTTGTTCGAAAATGTTACGAAAGAAATTTAGAATTGTTAATAAAAATCAACGCAATTCGAATATTGCTTTTTCCCCTCTTGTGTCAAAAGCTGGACCTATACAATCTACGTGAAACGTTGTTTTATCATTATTGTTTTGCGTATGATTATTTTTACTTTTTGCATCAATCAAAATGTAAATAAAGATTGACAGATGTTGCATCGAATGAACATTCTAACGTTTCTTTTTAAACGGATGGATACGTATTCCATTCTTACAATGTAAATATAAAAACAGTTTGGTTTTTAGCTCTCTTAATAAATGTTTGATAATATTTTCAAGGTGTTTTTCTGCGCCGAGAAAAATCATTTTGTTCCATTAACACGAATAAATTGTGTTAATGAATAAACATACAACGCGAAAAATATGACGGATAATATTAATGTTTTTTTTTTACTTTGTTTTAAATGCGCGTCAATCTTGGAATAAATATTGCTTAAAAGGTAAGACACCGGTTTAAATGTTAAGTTTATACTTGACAGAATATTTTTACTTTTAAAAATTAGTCATTTCCATTGAAAAGCTGACATGTATCGTAAACAAAGTTAAAAACGGTAATATTATCTGTCATATCTATCATATTTTTCTCAGGTTATACGTCCATAAAAACATACGTCCTAAAATAATATAAGCGCAATTCTTTATGGAAAAGAAGTATCTTGTTTAATGTGTAATATAGTTATTTATAATTGAATTATAATTTCAGTATTTTTTAGATATCATATTGTAAAAGAGATTATAAAATAAACATTTATTTTTATAATACTAAATCATAACTTATAGAATTCTCGTATCTTTTTTTAAACTATACGTTTCAAAATTATTCTAATCTAAAAATGGACATTTCTAGGTATTCCAACCAAAAGCAAATTTTCTCTGAATATAATAATGGTGCGTTATTTTTTTATCACATTTGCAGCTTAATCTTAGAAGAGTCATATTATATAAATATCTTGCAATTAAATTTTCAATGAAATTTAATGCTTTCTTAAAAAGAATGGCCACGACTAAAAGCAAGAAAAAAATGCTTTATCTTGTCTTTATTATCCCGCAATTAAATTGCAAAGTGCTCAGTTTTTAATAAAAACTTTGTTTACGAGTGTGACATAAAAATCGCATAAAAATTCTGCATTAAACAATACCTTCAACATTTAAAATATAGGAATAATCCTATTGCAATAAGTAACTTATTAGTCACCCTTTCCCTAGGCGAACAATTCATCAAAATCCTAAAAATTAAAACGTAAGCGAAAAAAACCTAAAAAAATTTATAAACTTTTGAGCCATTTCGAACGATTGAATCATTACAAAAATGTATGCTATCGCAAGGCACGTGTAAAATTCTTGTTAAAATATTCCCGTCGTTCTCCCCGATGCTTCAAACTCGATCTCAAATGAGCCTTCAATAATAATACCGTTACTAATCGAACGACTTTTTATACTTTTATTATCATACGGTCCCCTTTTCCGCGAGGCGCGAAGGCGATATATCATTTTATTTTAATGCTTCGGAAAACTGTTAAATTGTTCTTCAGCTTTTACGAGAACCACTCTATACGCGCTCTCTCGCTTTGGAAACATAAAGAATCACGAGCGCGAATCTTCGCAGTAGTTTAGTGAAATGGCAACGAGGAGCTGCTACCTAGGATTAACTCATACCCTCGAAAGATTCCACTGGCACGCGTCGTATTCTCACTTCTTTTCCCCGCAACCCATTTCACGCTTCCTATACCGTTTTATTCCGCCTCCCGTGTGTCATTTGAATTGTCAAAACAAACTGCGTGCCAGCCATTTGCCAACTTTCGCGGCGGCAAAACATCTTGGTACAAAAAAAAAGGTGGAAAAAAAGGTTGACATCGAAAAAAGTACACTGAAAAAAAAATTTCGAGTGCTTCCAACTGGATGGTAGAGTTGATGAAGGCATACTTAAAACAACCATATTCGAGTTAAATATCCCATATTTATATAGTTGAATTGACTCGATATTCCAATTGAACTCCATGTTAAAATATCTACCTACTGACTTCAAATCCTAGCCAAGGCCGAGATTATGAAAAGATTTTTTTATAAAATTATTAAATAAAATATTTTTCCTTACCAAGTATACCATAGAGTTAATTAAACTCAAAAGATATTTTATTTGTATTAATAAAATGAGCTGTGTCAAATTATAAATAAGCTTGATCGTATTTGACTCAGAAAATGAGTTGATTCAACTAAATTTTACTTGATTCAACATAGCATTTTTTACAGTGTAGGTGATAAAAATGAAGTAAAATTAATGCACGCCGAGGGACACGTTTGTTTTATTTGTGACAAATGATTTGCTCTTTCGGCTGTGGCGTTTCCCTCCCCCCCTTTTGTGACAGATATTAAGTTTATTAGGATTAGACACTTTTAACTGCGCTGCCCTCCTTTTTCGTTCTGAAAAGGGTCTTTGTTTATGTGCATTTATGTGTGAATTCGTTGAGAATACGAACGCTATAATTTCGTGCGTTTGTTATTTTATGTTAGGCAAACTGTTTCAACTTCATGCAAAATGCACACAAATGGACACTTGCAAAGTTCCCGTTTTATAAACTTCTCTCGTAAATGCCACTTCCAATTCTTGTTCGTAATTGTGACAGTACTTGTCAGCCTTTAAACTGTTTTGTTAACAAACTGGAATTTAATTTTGATTTTTTTTTTTGTTTAAGTAATTACACGTTATGGAAGTAATTCAATACGATCTGTAAATTTTGTTGGTGTGGAATTATATATGAAATTCGTTGCTTTCAATTAATGCTATTGAAAACGAGTTCAATCGTATTTAATGTAAAAGACGCTGCCTTTAATGAGTCAATGGAGTGATAATAATTTTTCAAAAGAAGTCACGCAAGAACGTGATAATATAAATCTCTCTATGAAATGTCGTAATGGTGAGTAGTCAAAATTGACAGAATGATTCTTGATTGATATTTCTGTTTTTTAAATGTCATTAAAGTATCTTATTGTTGCAAATTTTGTTATCTTACGGTAATTTATTAATTGCAAGAAATGTAGTTACGTTTATACGATTTAATGAGATGATATTTCAAGGTTTTTTGTTATAATTAGTTCTTAACTTTGATAGGAATTCTTTTAATAGCTGGAAAATCCATATAAATCACTTACTAGGTTTTTCATGTGATTCGCTTTAGTCGTATAACTTGATCGTAAAAGTGTAAAACAATTGATATGAAGTGCAGCTACTTTCAAACTTAGAACATTCTTAAACATTCAGTTTCTTACGTTTATAAACTGGTAGGAGAGTTCCAGGTATTCGTAAAACTTTATAAAACATTTTCAATTTGAAAATTATGTATTACTCTTTTGAAAATATTCTATTCCAATGAACGTGAACATTTTTTTATTACCAACTTTTCAATGAAAAATGTATTTAAAATCGATTTGTATTTACAAAAACATTATTCGGTTAATCAGATATTATGTATTAATTGCATTGAAGAAACTATTTAAAATTCACACAAAATATTGTTTAATACGTAAAAATACTTATTTGACATAAATAAAATTTACAGTGCAATTCTTTTTCGCTTATAATGGATATTGTACGATTTATTTTTTAAACATAATTGCTAAATTGTATGTAAGCAATAAAATTTAACGTGACGTTTAATTTTTATTTCCTGAAACATTCTTTATGTTGTAAATTCACATATTTTGAAACAATTTATGTGACTGGAATTTTTTAACAATTATCGAAAATTACAATAAGAAACAAGACAAATGTTATATAATTAATTATATTTGTAATTAATTGCCATAAAACATCTTAAATGAATTTTTCTTAATTCATTATGAGCCAACATAAATCAAGTCTTATATAAAAATCTTTGAATCAATTCTTGTCATCCGTAACTAATTTCGTAATCTCGGAGAAAACATAAATTATGTTTGTTTTATGTTTCGAATGTGTGTAAGCACAATATGTAGTACACTTTTTTTTACGCATACCCAGATTCAGGAAAATGTATACGTTGTAAAATACCTTATAAAACAAAGCCCTAATAAGAAAGATATCGTAAACTTCCCGCAAAGTATTTGTAGAATGTGATATTCTTGGCATACAATTTAATATAGGTAAAGCACTTCGCGTTATTAAAAAGAAAAGGCAATTTATGAAGTGTCCTTAATTAGACCATGGATGACTTGGATTAAGATATTATATTTTGCAATTTTTCATTTCATTGCAAAAAAATAAGAAAAAGAAGCTATTAATATACTAAGAAAAATTATGATTAAATAACCATAACAATAGTGTTATATTAAAAACTAAATTATAAACAAATTAACATATATATTGGAAAAAAAGTATGACTTTTTTTACTATCTATATGATAGAATATATATATACATATTTGTTTTATATAAGTTTTTATATATATAAGTAGTTATATATAAAATATAACTACTAAATTTTTATCATAATTAGATATATTGTTTGTTAGGCCCCAGTATGGCTGCCTGATTACTACACATGATAATCCTCTCTAGGGCCCATTATAGTTTTAACGTGGCAATTCTATTATAATCCAGGGTAAATCTGAGTATACTATAAATCAAACATATATAGAGAGTACAAATCAGAGATGTCCTTTTTTCACTAATTCGACACGTAATAAAACTCCGAGATATCGATTTAGATTGTAATGTTCCGCATGAAAGGTTACATAATGAAAAATTTGTTCGTTATTCATTTTTTCAATCATACTAAAAAAAAAAGGGAGGAAGGGGGAAAAAATTCTGAACAGTTAGCTCCGAGCCACCTCTTAATCTCTTCACCTATACTTTTTCCTACCAAGAAATAAAGAATCATCAATCTTCGTCGGATCTATTGACGCTCAATTTTTCGAAAAGATCGCAACCCCGACGACGATGAAATCGAGAGAACTAAGGAAAAGAAAAAAAAAGCCTAACCAAAGAAGCTCGGAACAAATTTTACTACTCCAACGAATTTCAGTCGACGAATGAAACAAAGCGAAAATATTTGCGAATTTCCACGATCTCGGTGACCATCCCAGCAGGATAACATTTGCGCCCGCTTATGAATCACCGTTTGCCAACGAAAAAATTAACGAAAAAAGCTTTAACAATTATCCGTCATAAGTTGAACTAAAATATTGCGGTTTCGGCAAGGCAAAAAAAAAATACACG
This sequence comes from Leptoteleia sp. ZL-2020, assembly GCA_022817305.1. Lineage (NCBI taxonomy): Eukaryota > Metazoa > Arthropoda > Insecta > Hymenoptera > Scelionidae > Leptoteleia > Leptoteleia sp. ZL-2020. Next base: position 16,809 of record JABFPN010000842.1, read on the forward strand.
CCAGACAAAAGTGGCACAATTTCGTAGGGCGCAATTTCACGGAAAGAGCAGCGGCGATAAATAAAAAGCATCCGCGCATTTATACGTGTCTCCGCGCGCGCTTCCCATGTGCCGGTTGACCGTCTGTCTCCTTTTAATTTCCCTGCCTCCCGCCGGTCGCCCCTCTACGGCTCGCACCAGTTTACCGGACTTGTTTCGTCGGCGTAAATAACGCTTGGCGTCCCGCCGGAAACTCGTAGACCACTCTTTCTGCAAACTCCAGGAGGACCGTAAAGCTGCTCCCACATGGCGCAAGTCGAGCGCAACCTTAAGTAACGTTTCAACAGCTATCAGATCGGGTCTTATGATTAATGCAATTTGGCTTAACGAGGTCTCAACGGGCGCCGTGTCAATGACGCCCGTCTACCGTCAATGGAAATGCTATTAATCTCGCGAGCACCTTTGAGCTTTTGCAAACGTCCGGGCTGTTTATTTTTCCGGGACAAATGGGACGATTAGATTTAATTAAAAGGGAAATCAAGCGAAATCTAAATGCGATTAAATTGTTTTTTTTTTTTTTTATATATATACGAACTACGTAAACTGGTCATCTAAATAAAAGAATTCGAATTAGTACTGTATTCGTTTTTAATTACTCCGACTCTTATTTCCAGTTTTGTTTGCGGCTTTCAGCTTTTCAACTTTAATTTAATGTAGATTTTCTCCACCGGACCTTGTCGTGCGCCGAGGAGTTATTTTTTTTTTTTTTTTTTTTTTTTGTTACTGTCATTATTGTACGCCGTTAGTGTTAACAAAACGTTTTTTCTATATTTATAAAATGACCCGAAAACAATTGCAGACTTTCGGGATAACATTGTGGTAGCTAAAAGAACATTCCTGGCGCAATTTATCCGACGTAATATCTTTTTAAGATTTGCAAGATTTTAATTAAATACCTTAAAGTTTTACACGGAAAATTGTTTGACTTGAAGCTAAATAATTTGAAGTAATTGAGAATAAAGAAAAAAAATTAAACTACGTATCACAGTGGGCGTGAACTTTATTTAAATTGGTTACTTTTATTCGGTCCTAGACTGAGAGAAATATTATGGAAATTTTTCAATAATTTATAGTAAACGAACCATCATTTTTTTTTGAAAGTTTAGATTAATTTTTACCATAGTTATAATAGAGAATAATTAAAAATTTGTTCAATTGTTTATTTTCTTCTGTTTATTATAACTGTGGTGAAAATTAATCTAAACTTTGAAAAAAAATGAAAATCCGCTCGATTAGGTTCGTTTACTATAAATTATTGGAACTTTTCCATAAAATTTCTCTCAATGTACAAGCAAACCCTAATATATATTCAGTATAATGAGAATTCAACAAGCTTATTTAAATTAACATAATGTACATACATCGAGAAATTGTGAATATTTTACCAAACTCTTCGTTAATTAACATATGTTAAGCCATGGGTTTGATTTACCGAATTTCAGCAACACTCACGACCACTATTCGATAAAACAACCAAACAATCATTTTCTATTAACATTGTAATTAAATGTTCAGTATACATTACTGAATAATCAGAATTAATTACACAAAACACAAGAAACATACTTCTAAATACACAAAGAAATAATAATTTCACACGCAATTTTTGACTTTATAAAAATCAATAAAGAAATTTCCGGCGCAAAAAGCAAACTTGTTTGACTAATCTACATTTACGCAATTTTCAGTTATCGAACCCTCCGCATTAATACATTCTATTATTAACCAACGACATATAATATCTCTTGTTCGGTGGTTCGATAAAACTCAAACCTGCAGCACAGTTTTTCACATACAATGGAAGTTTTTTTTCGGCCGAAAGATAATCAGAAATAACTGTTTATTCTGTCAAGCCATACTGCAATACTGCAATGTTTATTTTAACAACGCTTTTTTCGAGCAAAATTACATTGAAACGAACCATTCATTTTCAAGTTCTGAATTCTTCTTAATATCATCTGAGAGCACATTTTGTTGGAACACATTTCATGCACTTTTCTTAGTGTTTTACACACAAATACTTCTGTCGCTGATTTTGAATTAAAAACGGTTCGCTGTGACTTACTATTTCAATATACGTAGCGCAATACTTTTGTCCTTATCCCGCAAAGCTTACGTTTTCTGCTTTCATTATTCCCGATTCTAAATGATAAAATCTAGAACGAACGTTGTTAAAGTATTCTCCCGAGAAACACTAACATTTTTGCTGCTAGATATCAATTTAATAAGGCATTAAATCGCTAACTATAATCTCGATAAATTATATGACAAATTCACTTACATTTTCTACATTTATGATAAGATAAACACGAATGGCGAATTTCTTTCAACTTTCATAATAACCAATCATATTGTTTGACACGTTAAATTTTATACTTATATATATTATTTATATATTAAGAGAATTAATTTTCTGTCAAATTCAACTTAAATTATTTTATTTTATATTAAACTACTTTATTTTGTTTTGATGTACTATTTTAAATACTAATTTATATCTTGTTAACAAAAGTTTGTATTTTCTTAACTGTTTTATTTCTTTTATATTATATTTTAAAGATTATCCCCCTATTATTTATTTCCAAAATTTGTATTTAACTATTTTCATTAAACTTTCCCAAACTAATAACAAAAAAATTGTAAACTACCTAATATATATATATATATTACCTCGTTATAAATTTATAATTTAATTAGAACCTTTCATTAATTATTCAGGGTTCATAAATTTTATCCCCTTGCCCAAAATCTGATAGCGGAATATACCCGAACAATTAAAAAGAGTTAAAAACACCTTAATATGAAGGTGGATCTAAAACAGATTGCTAGAACTGCAGGCCAAATTTGTCCTCACATTCTGTATACTCGACCCACCTATGGCCGTCACGTTATTCGCATTACTTTCAATTATCCTAATAAATATCGTATGGTCACACGCAAATTTCCAAGCACTTGGAACGATTAAAACGAAAAACCCCGGGAAAATGCAAAAACATTAGCGCTCAAACCTGCATCCTATTACACTTTATAATATTAAATAATTCAAATAAATGAATATGGTATAAATAAATAAAATTAATATAAATCATCGATATATTAATTATAAAATTCATTAAAATAAGTAAACTTTAATTAATAATTTTAATTCACTATGCCAAAAGATGGCGCCATTCGAAAATATCGAATTTTGAGCCTTATAAGTAGATGGTTTTGATTGATTTGTGTAATTTGAAAAAAATTGTAGCTATGATGCATCGATTGCTTGAGAATTTTACGTCGAAGACAAAGAACGTAACGGAAGGCCGAAAGTATACGATGATGCAAAATTGAAAGCATTACTGGATAAATATTCGTGCCAAATGCAAGAACAATTGCACAATTTCAAATCGCTTAAAATCATTAAGTTTTTTTTGTTATTAAAAACGAAGTACACTTATTTGTACTCCAAACATTTTCAAAGTCATTTCGCTCATTAGCGGATATCGTTGCAGCGCAACTACTCCGAAGAAAAGTGAAAAAAAAATTAAACAATTTAATTTTCCTTATCCGTAAAGTATAAAGAAAAGTTTAAATATAATTAAGATCCTATAATGACCTTCTCATCGTGGTTCATTTGTGACGTGATTTAATGGCACAAGCATTTTCTCTTAGACGATATAAGTAATGGCTGAAACGAGATAGCGAGTGCTTCTAAGTGGTAAAATTAAACGTTAAACAGCGTTTCGACTTTCCCTCTGACTCGCAGCTAAAGAGAATCGCCCGCGCGCAAATCGTTGTATTTTTAATACTTTTTTCCTATGCCAATGAGAATTATCGCCGCGTAATTTTATCCGAATCAACGGGCCAACTTATGGAATATTTCAGAAGTCACTAATGTTACAATTATGCACTAATTTTTAAGCTGTCAAATGCCCAGATTCATTGAACTCTTGCCATTTTCAAAAGCCCACCCTTCAAAATTGCAGTGAATAAATGTGCCGACAATTTGTGCAAATCGAAGCGAACGAAATTGTTTAATCGTTTAACGAAAGACAAAATGCGCATAATAAAAGTCCCCCCCCCCCCACCCATTCGTAATAAAAGTTTTATTGAAAACTATTTGAAACTGGAAATAAGTTAACACTTATTTTGTGCTTTAAAACAATGCTTAAAGTCGAAAAGAATTTACGAATGACATCGAAATGATTTATATTAATGAACCGTAATAATTCGTAATTTAATATTAATAATAATTTTAACGAGAATATAACGCGAGGATGCAAACAAGCAATTAAAATTGTTTGAAAGAAAATTTACGATACTTGTTTCGCTTGTTGCAATTTAAAGGGAAACAAATTTATCCGTTTTCTACATATTAAATAAAGGTTACATAAAACTTGACTTCTATTTATTCAGGATAAAACGAAAGTCTTGGAAAAGGAAAACGGAACGGTAATGTAACATTTGAATTATATTTATATGGTTCACATTTTATCCTTTATATTATTCACTTTTAAACAGCAACAACGAAATTTCGAATAAATATAAAAGCTGATACGAAGCGCATATAATTGGACAAAATAAAATGAATAATGAACAAATATCAAAATAATAACGTTTTCCAAAAAAAAAGTCAGAGTTGAAATATGTAAACTTTAACAGCAATTTAGATTTTTGAAACTTTGAAGTTCAGATTCCTCGGATCGTCAACGATTACTCAGTTAAAACATACAAAGCAGTAACTTTACCGTTTCATTTTTTTTTTTTTTTTTTCATTCCTTTTTGGTAAGAAAAATAACCACTACTTTTCTTTCTCAACTTGCCTTGTTCATCGAGCAAATGCTTCTTTGCTTTAATGTGTGGATCTTCTTTAGACTTTTCCGTAATATCCTCATATGGTCTAACGCATCATCCTACAACTTTCCATTGTACTCGAGACAATCCTATCGATCTTGCTCCTCGCATTTGGACTTACTCCTTTTTCCACGACTTTTTCGTCATACACATTCCCCGCGTTCACGTTTTTCGTTGCTAATTCTTTCGAATCTTATTTTGTGCAGTCGCGAAATTTTCAACGTCGAATCTCTCCCTTTTCGCGAACAAAAAGAAACGTATATCTTACATCTACCGGCCTCACTGTTCATATTTCGAAATATCTACCCCAAAGCAAAGAGAAATTGATACTGCTTTTTAATAAATGTTAAACTTTCCATTCAATTGCGTCTATATACACTCAGAGAAATAGATAGTTAAAATAATGATCTAGATAGTTTTTCTGAATATCTGTGATAGTAAACTTTAATATCTGTGGATAGTAGAGCACACTACTATCTGGATAATTTTTTGAACTATTTGGATAGTAAATTAAACTGTCAATAAAATAATAACCTGCTAATACAAAGTATAATGAATTAAAAACCGAACTTAAGTACATAAACTTTTAAACACATCAATTAGTTCTATAAGGTTAAATGCTGTCAAACACCACTTCCACAAGAATGTTTAAACAAAACACAATTAAGAAATATAATTGGAAATAGGCTAGGTACGAGTGGAAATAGGTTAGGTACGCATCATTATCGACCGCGCATCATTATCGACCGCGCGATGTCGATAAATCGATTTACTATCTGGATACTTCATTTTACTATCTGTTTTCAACTATCTATTTCTACTATCTAGATGGTGCTTTTAACTATCTATTTCTCTCAGTGTATGTCCATTATTCAAGATTCAATGGAAATACACTGTTTTTCAAACTAATTTTTATACAAAATTATAATAAATTAAATAATAAATAATAAACTGAGAAAATAAATTTCTTTAAGGAAAAAAAAATCTGCAACTGATCATGCTAAATCGGAACAACATCTAAAGATTGATTTGGACTCTTTAAAAATAACTTTTATGATATTGCACTGAGAGAAATATACTCAGAATATATACGATCATTGTAACCTATTTTTCTCATCAGATGTTTGTAATCTGAATGCATAAGGCAGTGATTCTAAAAAGTACTATCATCTTCAATTATACCTGTGATTTGCAATATATAATTTTTAGCTCCTTTCATTCTATGAGCTTAAATAAATGAGTTTAATCAATACATTTTTCTACCCCTCAAAAATATTTCAATATAAAAGAGGATTGTGAACCAAACACACTACTTGCTAATTTGCTCTTCATTATTTCAAACAAAGAGTATCATAAATTTATTGCAACAAAAATAATGCATTTTCAAGTTCCAAAGCGGCATTAATTTTAAGTGAACAATTGGATAGAATTTCGCCGATACATTGCGACGCGTTACAACGAAAAATAATCGGAAATTAAAATACGAAACCAAAAGTCTGGCCCGCGAATGTCGATGGCGAAGGAAAATTCGTAAACGTGCTAATCTGGTTTTCAATTTTCATTCAATTATATCAAATAAGCCGGGCTACCAAAATCGATTGTATTTAATTTCGTCGACATAAAGGGGACGTCGGTAACACCGCTCCGCATCACTCGGATATTACTAATCGAGATGCCGCGCATGCCGTTACGTCATTTATATAAGCGACAAAGAATATTAGAGAAAAATCGAGTTGGGGCCGTGGACACAGATTTGGATTGAATAGCGACAAAAAGAAGAGTCGCAAACAACAGAGCGGAGGCTGCGAAACGTGGACGAAATGTTCAATATTCGAAACAGGAACTGGTTAGTGAAGTCGCGTTTGTTGGCAGTTTCTTTGTAATACAGTCATTTGCGTTGCAGTTGTTGCGAGGGCTCCGTGTATGTCAGCCGACTACACGCGCAACTGCTCTATGACGCTATTCTGCCACAGTCGAATCATTTTTATATCTCTGGTCAAACCGCAATTTACCCCCTTTTTTTTAAACAAAGCTCTTTACGAAAGGAGCGCACTTCTCTTTGCTACGATATTGCGAATCGTAGAAAATTATTTTCATTATCCATTCAACATTTTCCGTAAGTTAAAAACGTTAATTTCCGCTTTCGAGGCTAATTTTAAAACGACAATTATGTCAAAAAGATGGCAATAAATAAAGTAATTAAAGAGTCTCGTGAAAATGTACGATTAAAATGGAAAAATCCAACGGGAAAATAAACGTACATGTTCTCCCTTATATTCTATATAAGATTCAATAAAACGATATTAAAGAATTTATTAATGAATGGGAAAAGAATTAAATATATTTTGTATATTAGAGCTATGTAAAAATAAACATATATGTCACATATATGATTTGGATCACATAAATTTCCCATGCTTATGGTTTTTGTGTCCCCATATTGTGTCATATATATATAAGGTATATATAGAGGAAAATTATAAGTTGACAAACTATTAAACAAAAAATCTAAATGAAAATGTTCAGGAATTATTAATAATATGTCATAAAAATTAACCAGTAAAGAATCAGTTAATAAATTAGGAATGCATTAATGAAAACTGCTCGCATTTATGCCAGAATGAAACATTTGAGTGCACTTAACCGTCTTAATGTGACTAATGAATATCTATAATTTATCATCTAGCCATATTTGAATCTTCGCCCCGACATCAGATTATACATTTCTAAATAATTGATTCAAATTGGAACGGTCGAACTGCAATATCCCCCCATTGTTCCATCGCAACGGGCGAAAATTTCGTTCTTATTTCAGAATCAGCCCGGCCGTATCAGTTAAAAAATATTCAACGTCCATGCATATTTTAATTTGCTCCGAGAGTGCCAAGTTCCTCGTCTTCGTGCAAGAAAGACGTTTGTCTTATTGCTACGTTTCTCCATTCCTACATTCACAATCTCACCCGAACTCTCCTTCGTCCAACGCTCCACACTTCATTTATGACCTTCTTCCAACTTTTCCATTTCCGCATCGACTTGCGCATTTTCTTCTACTGCAATTACATATTGTCAGATTTCACGTAAATTCAATATCATCGAATTTATTCGTGGAATTTATTCGTTCATTTTTTATTAGATTAACTACTTAAACCTTGTAAATAATATTAATATGCACGATTTACGTGTCGTGAAGAGATTTGTTCGAAAAAGAAAAATATTGACAAATTGTTATTATACCTTTACATTTTTAATACATGTAGAAAAATAAAGAGTTAATTTTGCCATAAAAAATGAGATTCCAATCCCAGAAGACACTTTATAAACATACCTGTGATAAAATATGAAATAAATGCTAAAATAATGTACTTTTTCCTATAAATTTATTGGAATAAATGCTTTATTATAGTATTTCTTTCATAATTTATCATAAGAATGATCATAAATTGTCTTCTCAATTTTTTATTGGAATATTAACTGTTTTATTTTTCTGCGTGTATGAAGTAGATTAAATTTGATTTTGTTTTTGAAAAAACAAAAACGTCCTCCTACAGTATTTGATCACAACATATAATAATGTATAAGTTTACATGAATTTAAGTTTGCTATTGTTCCAAAAGTTTAGTAACTGTGCTAATATTTTCGTATGCGTGCAGTACGAGCAGTTGAATAAAGATTCTTTTTGTCGTTTGCTTACCCATACATTTATATATGCATAAATTCAGATAAATAACTTGAAAATAATGAAGATATATGCAAATAAGTATAAATTATATTAATCTACATTATTAAATTATATTTAATCTACATAATTTAAATTATTTCTTCTTATTCGAATAATTCATTTATATCCAGTTAAAATTAAGATTCAAGTTGTTGCAAATAAATTGTAAAATTGTTTATTTTGTCTAAGAATTATTTTCCGTATTAACAGCTGAGAATATCGAAGAGTGATTTTAATTTATTTATTTATTATTATCCTTGATCTTTGTTACGTTTTCAAAACATAACAATTTACTGTATTTACTAAATGTTTACAGTATTTACGATGATATCCGCGATCAATTTCAAGTCCATAATTTTGTTACTGTTTCTATTGAACTACAAAAACCGAAATAAATAGAAAGAGAATAAATCTAAAAAAAATGTATATATCTCAAAATGTACGCCAGTGTATTATTGCACGCACGTAACAGGGATCAACTCGCGAATACAAAGTTTGCCGCGCTTTTTTACGAGTGTTATTTCTTTCACCGAAAAGAAAGCACGTGGCTGGTTTTCGTCACCAACTTGCAATTGAGTTTTTGGTCGAACAGTGTGTACCTCGTGTCTCACAATTTTCGCGAAAGTTACGAGTTAGCGAGTGGCAAAATTTACTGCCTTTCTATGGCTCCATACATTATCGGAACAGAATTAGTAACAATCAAATTTCTCGAATAAAAAAAAACAGTAAAAAAAGGGAGAGAGAACATCCGTGGCGCAGCTATATTGAATTGTTGTCCCACGGATTGAGAATATTTAACGTATTTTCCGTATCTGTGTGCTATACTTTTTCAACTAAAGAATCCCATTTATTATGCAGTAATTTGTATATTCTGCACTGAGAAAAATAAAATAGTAAAAGTTGCCAAACTTGCTGGTACTCTTGGACTCATGTTAAAAATGTTACCAGATAGTTTGGTGAACATTTTCACTTTTTCAGGTACTAATTATCAGTATTGTGGTACAGCTTGTTACATTGTAGAACATTATTTTATATATGAACACCTAGAGTCCAAATTATTTTTCTGGCTGTATTAATTTGTTATGCATTTTAGCTCTTTTGGTTGAATAAAGCAGGCAATTGCTTTAACTAACAAGTACTTTGGTAACGTCAATTAATTCTAGCAATTTTTCCTTCTTGTTTTGAATTTTATCGCCAGTAAGATCGAGTTTTTATTTATCCTGACGTCAAAGGCAAAACTTTTAATTTCTTCGACGTGATTCGAACAAGTTTTTACTGTCATGCCTATATTATTTTCCAACCAAGTATAATTTACAACTATCAACAGCTTCAAAATGGAGCTTTAAAGTGATGCATCAAGAAATGATTGTAAAATTACGAAACATTACAGACATAATCTAATTGTCATGTATTTATATTTGTTATATATTACTAATTAAAATTTTAGGACTACATTATTTATATTAAAAATATATTGTTTTTTGACATTTAATATCTATACTATTTAATTCTCTTCTATTTCTTTACTTTGTCGTAATTTCAATAGTGTTGCATTTCATGAAGATACAAATCTAGAATATAAAACATCAATTTTATGTAACAAAATATTTTCGTTGAGAGATAGGATTTGTGCATTGCATTTTTTACCGTAGTATATTACACCGCAAAAGACAAAAATATGGATAACGTTTAAAATGTTCCGCGTTTAACATTTACGATTTCAAATTTAATAGATAAATCTGATTCTATATGATTTGATTTAATATCATACCGTGAAAATAATTTTATTTTAGTTTTAAAATTTATTGAAAAGTCGTTCAATTTACAAATACACTAAATAAAAAAACAAAAATTGGAATTCAGTTTTATGAAAATACTTTTATGAGTAATTCTACAATATCTTGTTTAAGTAAACACGCGCGTTAACAAAATATTAAGTAATTTTATATCAAGGCAAACCATGGGATTTGCAAAATAATTTCTCTGCAAATATTTGATTCATTTTCTATTTTATTAGCATTCCTGGCGAGTTTTTAAAAATTTAGTTAAATTCAACGTTTTCAATAAATGCAGTATTTTGTTAAAGTTACAATTCATCGATAAAAGATTTCGTTTTTTCCAGCGAAATCTTTTTTTATAACCGTAACCGTTTACTGTTCGTATCTAGAAATGTACGTCAAGGCTGCAGCCGTGCAAAATTACAGAAATTTTTATAGACTATATATCTAATGATTTGAAATGAGAAATAAGATATTTGTGCAATATGTCGACAATACATTTTTTTTGTTTCACTCTTACCGGGATTTCGTGACGAAAAATTTATGATTTATATATATTTATCGTCTGTTAAAATATATATTGATGAGTAATTAAACTTATGTATAAAAACTTTATATTACGCAAAATATTAACGTTATTTCAATAAATCTAAGTTAGGTATTAAATTGTAAAATATAATTTTCTGCTACATAAAATTTATTACTTGATTTTATATGATACAATTATATATATCAAATTTGCAAAAACATAAAGGATAAAATATTCTAATAGACGAAAAATATATATAAATCATAAGTGTTATGATTTTAAGAAAATACGCGTTTTCGAACCTCAAATTTATTACAAAAAAATTATTTCTCTCAGTAAAGAATATTAAAAATTAAGAAACTAGGGAATACAAATTTTATTAAACTTAAATCTAATTTTTGGCAAACATTTTACTTTATGTTTTGTCCGTTCGATGTCGCTATTCATCAGTGTCACTAATCTATTGCCTATGACGTTCATAAACCAATTATCAAACAGTTTACTAAAATTTAATATACAAACTGTTAAATTATATGAAACTACATAGAATTACTATTTTTACTAAACTAATTGAACAAATTTTAATCAACTAGTTTTCCATATAATGATACTCTTATAAGTATAATGCCAAAGTAGTAAACTTTTCATTAAAACTTAATATTCCTGTATCTCGCGCACACGTCCCGATTTTCGGCATTTGCTTACAACACCGGGGAAGCTGGCGCATCCCCGACACCGTGACGGCATATTACTGTCACTAATTGACAAATATCTGCGAGGCCCCCGTAACGTATATTAATATTGAGAGAATCAGCAAGCATCGAGAATGCAACAAAGGCCTGCCTAGGCACTCAAAGACAATGGCCTTATCAGGTGGCCCTAGGATAGCCCAGCTCTCTGGCGCCGAACTGAGGAATTTCCGTCTTGCGCCACATAATTAATTTCGGCAATTACTGCCAGCCGACGAATTCGCGTACGTTTGCATTTTGGCCGCGCTCACTTTGAGTGCCATTGTAACGGCACCCGAAACCTTGATCCAGGCACTCACACGTGTATATATAAGTATACCAAACGGTGATTTTGGGGACACGCCCTATTCGGGAGACTAGGTACATGTTGGATATTCAAATTTTGAAGATAAATGTTCAAATTATGGCGGGAAATTTGAAATTGAGTGTTTAAACTATATTAAAAAATTTTAAAAGCTAACTAAACTAACTTTTGCAAATTTTTTAAAAAATTAACGAAACTAACATTGCCGGGCCCCAGGAACGTAATTTTAGGAAGTGTCCTCAAAACTGCCATTGTTTCACAATGTGACTTTGGGGACAGTCCTCAAAACTACCAGGTGTCCTCAAAACTGCCAGTAAACAAGTCAATAAAATGGCGATTTGGTCTCAAATCTGCCGTTTGACAAATATATATGTATGTACGACACTTTACACATATACGTACTTTACGTGTACGTACACGCGAATACACGCGTGTAAACCGCCGCGAAATTTGCGAGCATGTGAGCGGAGTATGAACGCGCAAAGGTGCGCGTGCATGTGTACACGTGTTAGGCGAGCGGAGGGCAACGGTACGCGGCTGCTTGCGAGCCCAGGGGCAGTCCCCCCTCCCCTTCTCCCGAACAATTGAGCAGACGCGCCGGGCGAGCCGGCGCTTGCTCCGTGCCACGGCGTTGAAATGTACTCTCTACCTCTCTCCCTCTCTCCCCCTCACCCCCACCACTACGGTTTGTAGCGTTACGGTTTCGCTGCGTTTTCACATTAATCAAGGCTGCTAATTATGTGCGCTAAGCTATCGGCGCGGCTTTCTCGCCCAAAGCAGCTTTGTTTTCGGCTTTCACCGTCCGCGCGCGCCCGTTACGACGGCCCGGGCCATTTTTCTGCTTTTGATTTTACGGCTTTAAGCTCCCCCCGCACGCCGCAACATTAATTTGTTTCAGATTTAAAACTGCCCTCGCGTGCTTTCAATTAGGGTAATGAGCGATTGTCGAGGGAAAGTTACACAAGGCGGTTGCTTTGCCAGGTGCTAGGTACCTGCCCCTTAAGTAAACTGGGAATCAATTTCACATTTTTATCCGTTCCCTTTTTGTTTTAAGATTGAAATAGGTATGTGTAGTTGCTGGCAGAGTTGGAATAAAAATTATTATACTGTATGTACAAATGGGGACAAATGACAGCTTCTTGTCATACGCTGAGAATAGAGAAATATTGTAAGTTATTAGGTTTTATACAGATTTAAGGTTGTATTTAAAAAGTGAATATTCCTGGTGTATATGATAGTAAAGTTGGAAAATGTTATGGTAACTTTTAATTTAGAAATATTAAAAATTATTCTCATGATTATCATTTTCATTATTATTAATAGCAACATTTTTTACTCTTCTGAGATATTCTAAAATTGATATAAATTTTTCTATTTATTTTTTCTCAGTTTACCTAAAAATAGTTCTATGTCAAATAATCGTTCTTTTTATACTAAATCACAATAACTTGTACAATTATCATAACAACTTTGAAACTATATTATATGCATGATAAAAATATGTCATTTGTCCCCATTGTTAGATACCATAACAATTTTCATCCCAACTTTTTTCTCAGTGTAAACACATTTACGATAGATACTTTGATATTTTTATTATCGAATAAAAGAACATTATGTTGGTAATTAAAAAAAGAAAATTGTGGTTATTTATTTGTAGCCGAAATATAACAGAGTTTCAATTGGATTATCCTTATCGGGTCAATAAAGCGATTATTATTGTGCAAATAATGTGCCCAAACAAGATCCATACGAATTTCGTCAGTTTCCAAATAAATAATAAATGAATTTATCTTGCTTTTTATACTTGTCCATTTATTTGTTGTTTTAACGAAAAATTCATAAATACGCAGATTTTCATTGAAAACTTAATTGTATGAACAAGCGAAATACATAAATATTCGTTCAATTCATGACAACGATTAATTAATAAAAAAAAAATTGTATGGAGCATAAAATTCATTTAAACTTTAGTTTTTCGCGATTACTTTTATTTCAGGTTAATTACTTTTTTTATAATCTATTTTATTTTATAAAATATAATATAATAGTATTTTTTTACATTTCTATTACAAATTTATTGTTCAATTATATATTTAAAATTTAAAATGAACTTTATCAGGAGTAAATGTACGTTTAGATTTACTGTTACGTTAAGTATCCATATTTTATAAACAGTTTTATTTTCAAAAGCAACAATTTCACTAATGAACTGAATTTTGCAATACAACAATACCCCAGTGAATTTTAATAATTATATTATAACAAAGTCAACGACAGATCATACAGAAAAACTATATTAAAAATTAATTTTCAAATCCAGTGATTAAACTGATAAGCTGATTTTTATTTTAAATTGATATTCAAAGTGGTCCAACAAGCGAAGCAATTGTATTTATAATTATTATAATAAATCCCGCAATACTTTTACTAATAAATCCTACATAGTGTGATATGAAAATATTCTGTTCCCGTCGATTGTATCACCTTTTTTTTACCGAGATACTTAAACCCACGATTGTAAACTTGATTGTAATATTGCATGTTACCGTGAGGCGGAATACGAAGTTGAACGCGATTTTTCTCCCGCTAACAAAAGTAGCACGAACAAAAGTGCAACATATGTATTACGTTATGATTATTTAAATTTATTCGACTTATCAGGAAAAAAAGGTATTCGTCTAATAAAAATCTTACTTTACTACTGGTACATAATAAATTTATCAAACAATTACTAGGAATTCCGTATTAAATCTGCTTCGTGCCAACTAGATATATCTTGCAATTTGTTACTCAAAAAATTAATTGTGATTACTTACATAACTACGTAAAAGTAAGATAAATAAGTATCAAAATTAACGAAAATGAAATTGTTAAATTAGCTTAAAATATAAATAACTGTAATATCATCCGGTGAGTTACTATTAATATGTTTAATTTTAGAAAAATTAAAAATATTATAATTTATTTTATACATATTTAATTCGAATATTTATTTTATAATCTAATTGATTTATAATTATAGGAAATTTGTTACAACATTGCTTGTAGGGCTAATTGAATTTTGACTAAATTTTAGCCACTCACCTTGTACATTATTAATTCAATAATAAATTATCGTATATCAATAAAAAAAAATTCATTACTTTCCGATCTAACCCAAACTTATTATAAACAATACATGTTACAATTTTAATTACTTCCAAGTAGATTAAAAAGTATAATAACAATAATTTAGATATTATTAAAGAATAAAACTGAAAGGCAGATTGTACAACATTACAATATTAATTGCAAAGAAGTACTCAAATACGTAAACATGTCGACGGCTAAAAATAAATTCCTCGCCTCCCTTTTTATACCTTTGCATTGTACTGCGACATATTTTACGCTGACTCGCATGATGCATTACGATGTATAGATGTCGTTTATCCGACTGCCACGTGGTGTTAGTACTGTTTTCTATCAAAAATATACTGACGTCCTTCGGCTTGAAAAAAAGCCAAAAAAAAAACAAACAAACAAAAAAGCCGCAAAAAATGAAGCAGCAAATTATTTTCACGTATGATACGCGAGAGCCAGATGCGTGAACAAATTTCATTTTCTATCGTTTGTCATTTTTAAGCGCATTTTAGCTTACATTTTTCAAACAACCCGAAGCCACGGCGAAATCGCAACTTGGCTATGCTAAAGAGGCGGTCGCATTTTAGCTTGCACTCGTTGCAATTTTAATATCGCGTTTAATTGATTATTCGATAAGGGATTATGACTTTTACACCGTGTACTTTTGGCGTCCGCATTTTGTTATCAAAATACATTACCTGCCTTATTCAAAGTAAGCTGCCGCGTACGAAATTGCACGCTGCATGATGGATGAAGACAATATGTCAAATTTATTTGCATTTCGAAGTCCGACTCGGCGAGCGGGGAAAAAAAAATGAGTACAAAGTGATAAATATAGAAGGCCTTTTATGCAATTCATGCATTTGCAGCGAACTTTTCTCCCTTTTGCATGTAAAAATTAGTCGACGATGAAAAATTAATCGCGAGGATCCGGGGAATTGATATTTCAAATTAACTTTCAACGGAACATATCGTCGTTGCATTTCATTAAGCCTCGCGAAATTGTTTAATATTAATTATCAATCGAACGTATTTGGTAAAAAAATATAACTTTTTAAGGGACCATATGATTCGGCGATAATGTCAAGACGATGTTGATACTTATTTACAACCTCGGTAAGAGAAATTTATTAACTCTTATATAATATAATAAAATATTAAAAAAAATGTTCTTTGAGGGAACAGAACCCACAACCTAATAGTCACAAATCATACACTTTACCACCAATCTACGCCACTGCCTCAAAAAATACTCGTTTCTATTAAATTTTATTGTGAATATGATTGCTAACTATGAGGTAACGAGTTCTATTCCTCGACAACGAGGAAATTATTACAAAATAAGCAACTTCCCATCAAAAGTAAAAGATTGTTCGAGAAAAAAAGAAGGGACGCTGAAAAATTGTATCGACGCGGAACATCCAAATCCAAACTTTAATTCATTCTCTCTTTGTCGTCAAAGTCGCCGTATTTCATGTTACAAAGATAATGAACTAATTATAAAGAAGGTACTCATTTGCATCATCCCCTGTGATGTTACGTCCGGGCATTATTAAAGTTTGACGGCGAAATAATTGTAAAAACAGTTTGAAAATGTTTATTCTTATCCGCCACGAGCGAGCCACGATTAATCCGTGTAATAACAACGTAATTCCTCGAAAAAAAAAAAAGTCTGCGGCGAACAAAAAAGGGGGTCATTCGCGGGAAAAACAAACGCCGCCGTATAATGAATCGCATAAACCAAATCAACTTTAAATTGGCCTGGGCAAAAAGTCCGCCGCGACAGCGCGCGTCAACTAATCTTGGCGCGCGCGCGACTTTCCGCTTAAAGGTAAATACCTGGAACTGTCGGCGAAACAAAGGGCGGGGGGAAAATTTCGAGCGAGGAAAAATGGGCGAAAACCGAGAGAGCAGTCAAAGAGTGCATTATGAAGGCGGAACCCCACGTCTTCGGACGTAACGCGAAAGTCGCGTAAATTGCGTTGCCAGTTTGCATACACAATCGACTGCGTATCCGCGGCGTGTGACATTTTCTTGTAATTATTCCGCCACGGCGTCCATTGTGCCCGCGGTGCACGCAGTTTTCATAAAGCCATTCCCCCGGTAGAAAGTTTAATAAGTCAATGACAATGAAGCTTAAAATATTGCTCGGCAAACATATTGCCGCGAGCTTTTATATTTGTTATTAATACACCGCGAGCAAAATTGCTCGACAAAGGTGTAATTTTCAGGGATAGAGATTTAAATTTGATCAGACCTGAGATAGTTCAAATTTAAGCAGATCTAATTTGATCGGTCCGAATATGATCTCGGTAATCTAATTTAGCTTTTATTTTATCGGGACATATTTAGATATAATCTAATCCAATTGTAATTCCCTTTAAGAGTTTATTTCAAAATTTCAAAAGATCACTTGGGATAATTGTCATCGCTGGGCTTTTCAATCTCTATACTGAGAGAAATATTATGGAAAATTTCCAATAATTTATAGAGAACAATTGAACAAATTGTTCAATTTTGAATAGTTCTCTTTTACAACTATGGTAAAAATTAATCTAAACTTTGAAAAAAAAAAATAAAAATCTGCTCGATATGGTTCGTTGATTATAAATTATTAGAAAATTTTCATAATACTTCTCTCAGTGTAGGATTTGAAACGGTTGGATGTCGGTCAAATCTGATTCACATATTCAAAGAATAATTCGGCAAAATCTTTTAGATCTCATATACATTTTACGAGACACTACTCTTGCAGGTAACATGCTATCAGCGCCATCTACCGGAATATTAACTAGACAAGCCTACCAAATTCAACCAATCGTTTCTGAAATTATAATTCATCTGAATATATTCCCTTCATCACTGCGACATTGTCAGGCAAATCACTTTAGCTTACCTAATTAAGTTATAAAAAACTTTACCAAAGATTAAGTCATTTAATCCAGTATTTACTACTAAACAGTTATAAGTAACTGTGTAAACCAAATGCAGCTGATTCTTTGGCACTGATTTTTCCAAGCGGAATATTAATGCAGGTCAAATAACTTACTTTTGTCGCATTCCTAATTCGTTATACAGGAGGAGGTAAAATATCAATAACATATGGTGGGATAGGCTTTGAAAGTCGGCCTTGGAAAAGGGAGATGTCGCTCAACCGCAAACACAATGCCCCCCGATGACAAAATGTTTCATACTCCCCAGTCGCATTTTGCGTAGCGAGCAAATAAAAGTTGGACGCGAATCGGCACTGTTAATTTTGTAACGCAAAACAAACGGTACGACTGTGCCACTCTTTCGCCGCCTCGACGCTTAATATTTCATCGAGGCACCGTGGGCTACCCCGGGTCCTTTCATTTGAAATTCAATTTAGATAAGAATCGCGAAAAATGAGTCGCGAAACTTTAAGAGACAGCCATTATAATGAACGAACGGCGCGGAACGGGTCTCTTCGATTACCTTTGATATCTCATAAACAATGGCCCGGTAATTTCGCACTTCGTTTTCAAAGGAACGCAGATACGTTAGGCATACATCACAGGGCTAGATTGCGTTCGCTGCTTTGAATATGAGGAAATAAGGCTTTGTACTACTCCAACAACTACGTTTACGAACGCGTTAGAGGACTCTTGTACGAATTATAACTGTTTAACCTGTACGAAATTGCTCGTTATGTAGATATATTATTTGCAGTGATAAAAATTTTAATGGAACTTTCATCTATTTCTGGAGCATTTATTTCTTTCATGTACTTATTTTATTATCTTATTTGATACTGAAAAAAATTGTTTTTCGCTGTATAAAATTTTTGTTGGCAAAGTTGCAAGGAGGAAAATAAATTAAAAAAAATACAATAAGATAAATGTTGATCAATCTTTCTTTCCTCGGGTATAGTTTACAGTAAACGAATCTTATCAAGCTGATCTAAGTAAAAAAAAAAGAAATTTATAAGGAAACTAAAAAAAAAAAAGAACAACTTTATGACCTCAGTTCAATTCAAATTTTTATTACACAGGAATTATATACTTTTTATGTGCTAATTATGTACCATATACTCTTGACTCCAAGATAAATTATAATTCTTGGAATTCTATTCCTTTCAATCGTTAATATTTCGACATTATTTTCACCTAAAAATGATTTTCCTTGCAAAATAATTACTATACATTAATGCTTCGAAGTTAATTACTATATTCGGTACAATTTTGATTAGAAGTTTATTAAACATTCGACATTCACTTTGTAGAAATGATAAGCTTCCGTGAGTAAACATCGACTGAGAGCTTCTATAAATTATCATATTAATAGCAAAGTGTAGATTATTTGACAAAGCCATAACGGATAGCGATTAGAGGAAAATGGCCTAATATTGCCATTGTGTGGAAAATAATCTTTTGTAATCGCCCAGTGAATTAACCCCCGCGTGGAAACGGTCGTTACTCCAAAAATAACAAACCAGAAGTGACTTCAGGAGCGCACACGTGATATTATAAAGCCGTAATTTGATGAAAGTTGTCGCTGAATGAAAATTAATATATATAAATTTCATCGCCCCCCCCAATCCGTTATTCCATTCGAAGAAGCACGTTTGTCCAAAGGGATTATTCTACCGAATGGTAATTTGACGAGGACTTTCCTGACAATTAATATCGCCCAGATTGATTAACCATTCGAATTTAAACACTCTTAAAACGATCGCCCGATGAATGGGAAAATTATTTAACGATTACCCGAATGTTCCAATTCGTTTTCGGAATCAATAAAATTGAAATTTGGTAATAATTAGCGGACCAGCGGTTGGAAGTTTAAGGTATGTAAACTCTGCTCCGAGCTGAAAAGGGGAATTCGAAAATAAAGGTAACGTTTATTTTCGGTAGATACGCCAGAGGTACGAAAAATATTACAAAAATTGTGCGAGATTAAATTATGCTATTAAAATTTTATAATTTCACAGGGAGAAGAACGTTAATTGAAGTTTAACCCAGATGTTGAGGTCGGACCGGCGTTACAATCAAAAGAATAAACCGTAACTTACCTTTTTAATTGTCAGCTGCTATAAAATGAAAAGAAAATATCACAAAATGTAACGGAAGGAATAAAAATAAATCGCATTCACTTTTATTCCCGCAGTTATTCTGTTAATTTTCCTTTCTTGAAATTAAATTTATTAAAATATAATTTAATCAAAATGAGTGTAACCTCCTTTAGCCCGGTAATTGAAATGGAAGAATAATCCCATGGAAGATACACGGAGAAAAATGTTTAGTTGTGTTAACCAAACATTTGGTTCTTTTTTAGCTGACCAAAATTTTTAGTTGAAATAACCAAATATGTTGGTCAGAATATTTTTTTTAGTTACTTCAACCAAAAT
>JABFPN010000843.1:0-37249 GCA_022817305.1 Leptoteleia sp. ZL-2020
ATAATTTTGTAAAATAAAAACATTCAGCCCATTCTGCAACAATAGTAGTATATTATAAATTATATCGATATGTTTTTTAATGAAAAATGACAACAAATTTATGGAACTACGATTCATTGTCACTCAATGTCGGTAAAAAACCGTAGTTCCAAGTTTTTATACTTTAATCATTGTCATAAAATATGTTTTTATTAACAGTAATATTCTCCCATAACTGAAGAATGGTCTGAATGTCTTTATTAAAAAATATAATTATTTATATTATTTTAAATTGAAAAGACACTAACTCCGTGACTGCAGACTTACGGGATCACCTTAACGTGTTGCCGTAACTCCGTGGCAGCAGACTTACTAGACACATGATTCCAAAATCCTCATCGTTCCAAACATTCTATGGCATTTTTCAACGCACACTTCGGTTGGTTCTGAAGCACTCCCGAAGTTGTCAGAACCTAACAGAATATGGGTGCTTCCGGAATGTCTCTTGCAGTGCAGATTCTGCATGCTATAGAGTTTTTATAAGAATATTTTAGTTATAAATGGTAATCAATAGTGAAAACCCACCATATGTTGCTATTGATTACTATTGGTAACTAAAATATTCCTATAAAAACTCCATTACATGCAGAATCTGTACTGCAAGAGATATTTCGGAAGCCCCTATGATACAATCTGATCGAAAATGTCTACTTTGCGAATCGCCATTGGTCAATTCTCTTAGGTTTTAAAAATTTCGGAAGTGGTTCAAAAGTTATTTAGATCCGACAGAAGTGGTGTTAAAAGCGCCACAATATCAAATGGCGTATTCGGGAAATGACATTATAATATTTTGTAAGAATTTGTCTCTTTTCTTTTTTATTTAATGATAACTTGAAAGAGAGAAATGAAACATCAATAATATTTTCTGAAAATCTTTTCCGAATACGCCAAAACAATTCATTCAGTTAAAGGAGGACAAACAATTCCATTCATATAAGTGCATCCTTTTCCAATCGACTGAATTGTTTGAACTCGAACACGCCAAATTATTTCCATTTGTATATCTTATAATAATATTAGAATTGCATGAATATTTTTATTCATTATTACTAATATTAAATGAAAATAGACAAATAATAAATAAAAAAAAAGCGCAAGGTTTGTATTGTCACATAATTTTTATAATTAACGTAAATTCATCAATTAAAGTATATAATCAAGGCGTTTATCAGTGAAATAACGTTTAAAGTAAATATTACTAGTAACGTGTACATTCACAAAAGTACTCGCGCGTGTTCAAGTTGAGAACCATATCTTATTCCACTACTGCCTAATGTCGTAAATACGGAAGAGGAGACGTGGGGAACGTGCCCTACATGTTTGTTGGACGTGTTCACAACATCACTGCACGGGCTTGTTTTTAGTAAAGTTTAGAAATAGTGGAATAGAATTACGAGGCGTTATGTCCGCCGTCGAGGATGTTTTTGAGAGTTGGGAAGAAATGGAGGAATCGGGGGTAAATATAAGAGAAATCCGTGCATTCAAATCGTTCGTATATTCAAAATTATTGAACGTAACCTTTTTATTTAACCTAAAATAGAAAGGTTGGAAAAAAAAGATCATGTTAGCTTTAGATATTATCTCATCGACCTTTTAAAGCTATTTCTCGTTCGAGTCAGATCGAATTACATTTGTTTCAAATTTTGGTTATGCGGTCATTTGTAATAATAATTAGTCAGAACGAGCTATTATATTTAGACTTTCATTTAAACAGATTGCAAGAAACATAACAGTGTATATAAATATGTTTGAATGCTAGTCCGAGACATTTTAATGCAATGAATTTCTATCTAATGAACCTGACTCACAGGAATTGGATGAATTACTTTTAATTGTAATGACGATATTTCAAATGTAAAATTATAAAAATATGTAAAATCATTTAAATTTGCATGGCAAAAAATTTGCTTATAATCTTATTCCATTTATTTCAGGCATTGGATAAACAGTTAAATTCTCTAAAAATAAATAGTTTAGATAATATGGATGACATAGAATCTCCTAGGTATGAAGTAATTTTATTTTACTCGTCACAAAACAGCCAAATATAATTTTATGTTACTAATTTGAATTAGTCACTTTTTTTATTATAGAACAAAAAAAAAAGCTGGTTTATAAATTGATTGTAATATATTTGTTGAGACTTTTTAATGAAATTTCAGATTGACTAATAATAGTACAAACAGTACAAGAATGATCATTTTGGGCGAGGATGGAATGCGTTCACAATATGTAAATAGAGAACCAACAGTCAAAATATTAAAAAGACCTGCAAGGAATACTCAAGATGGCGATATCTCACAATTAAATGGAGATAAGCCGAAGCAACCCATCAAATCTCTTAAACAGGTAACTATTTCAATATTTAACTTGACATTTATTATACAATTAATAGATTTATATCAATTTGTTTATCAATTAATTCAATACTGGTTTTTGTGTAAAGCAACGTTAAATATAAGTATGATTTAAAATGATAACATTTTAAAAATATCACGTATACGTATGTATATACTTGTCTAATAAATTCATTGCTTTAAAATTATCAATTTCATTAGCATCATATTAAAATATATAAAGTTTATGCTGCTTTTTATAATATAAAGTTTTATATCTAATTTATACTTTTCAGATAAATAATGTCATTCACAACATAATTGATAAATGATATAAGTAAAATTTATATCTATAAAAATAAGTTAAAATAATTTGTTAACGAATATAGTTCTTAAATCTAAAATGTTTATATTACATATTTCATCTTTTATAAATTTTCACATCTGTTGTCTACTAAATTGAACATTGGTAATAAAAAAAAACTAATAAAGTATTGTTAAAATGAAAATTAAAACAAAAATGTTGACTAGTTTTGTACATATATTTTATTTTCTGCAGGGTGTAATTAATTTAACTGTACATGTAATAAGGAACATTTAAAATTATTTTATACTTGAAAGTTTTATTTTGCTTTAATTTAAAGTAATCGATTATTGAATACTTGCCACATTTTATTTTAAAATTGTACTTAGTTAAAAATTTATGTTACCATTTATGAATTTTGCATATTTTTAGAGAGAACGAGAGTACGCCGAGGCAAGAAAACGAATATTGGGTGAAGAAAAAAGTCCAGAAGAACGTGCTTTACAACAAGTTAATACAGTTTATCCAAAATCAGTGACTTCTGTGAATTCTAGTGGCAATAATTTGCCAAGTAATGTTTTGCGAATGCCAACTGGACCTGACGGTACTCAAGGTTTCAATATCAGAAGGTAGCAAGTTCATTGACAATTGTCCCAAGAAACCTAACATGTTCCTGTTTTGTCTCGCCTGATTCATTGGGTAGAAGAATTACTGGCTATGAGGCCGAAAATGGCAATATTGTGCACTCTCCAAGTATATCAGTGATCTGATAGATTCCTCAAATTAACTGAGGAAGAAAACCATCGAGAGAGTAATGCATAAATAAGTTGCACCATAACTATGTACAGTTTTTATTGACATTTTTCATAATCTTTTTTTTTTTTTTTTTTAAACAAAGAATATTTACGTAGTGGATAAGAAGAGTAAACATTATTTTTTTGATTTTTAAATAGATTATCACCATCTCAAAAAAATTTTCATAGTTTGCAAGCCATTATCCAATAAGAATCATCTTAAAACTAATCAGTGGTGTCATCTCTAATGAGATGATAAAAATATTGAGCTTGTGATTGAAATATATTCATAATATATTTTTTATATATTGATTATAATAAATATTTTAAATTTATTATTGATATATTAAGGATATATGTGTAAGTCTGTTGTAACAGCGTTAGTCTTTTTTATTACAAAAGTTAGTGTCTTTTTATTACAAAAGACACTAATTTCATTACAGCAGAATTTACACATCACCTTAATATTGTATACACTTGACTCTGAATGTAATATTTAAGTGTAGCTTAAAAATTTATGTATCAAATCGGTTGATATATATAAATGATCAATATATTATTGATATATTTTTATTACACGGGAAATATATTTTTTTGTTTTATTAGGAATAAATACTGAACAAATGTTAAAAGTATTAAATATTAAAAGTAACTGTTAATGTAATACTTTTACTACATTTTCTATACATTGTACAAATAAAAATGGTAAGTCAATAAAAATATATAATGTATATAGGTAAAATAGCTTACGACATACAATTTTGCACTTAACTGGAAGTGCAACTTTGGAACTAAAATTGTACCAATAGGAATTGTACATAGTTATGGGATTATTATGAAATTGACGTACTAGGCACTGTTCGAATGAAAGCAATATATATGATTTATTTCACCAACACATTAAACTACATATTGAATGCTTCCTTTTCTTCTATACAATGTACGTCATCTAATAGCCAAAGCCTTTTTATAAAGATCAAATTGAAGACAAAAATGATGAACAGACTTTATTAAAAGCGCGGTGATAGGATTCTTCTATTTGAATTATCATTGAAATACATTTTGCAATATATTAAATAATTTTCATTTGTATATTTTTTATGTTCTTGCAATAAGTGTATTCGAATT
The DNA here is from genome assembly GCA_022817305.1 of Leptoteleia sp. ZL-2020. NCBI lineage: Eukaryota > Metazoa > Arthropoda > Insecta > Hymenoptera > Scelionidae > Leptoteleia > Leptoteleia sp. ZL-2020. The sequence continues at coordinate 4,602 of JABFPN010000843.1, forward strand.
ATAATGTAAATACTCTGTATGTATATGTGGATATATTTAAGAAAATGAAATTGAGGTAATGAATTTTGTTATTTGCTTTGCAATTTTTTCTTGATACTTAAATGGGATGGTGATTTTAATTCCCCTGTTTTTTTCTAACAAAGTTTTTAAATTTAATACCTTTATAAGTCAATGATTTCATAATATGTGCGAGTGAACAAATTGAACATGTACTACTGAACAATTTTGTTTTCATATCATTATTATTATTATTATTATTATTATTAATAAGTTAATTTTATTGTATAAGTTTTTAGTACTGTTGTTTTCAAATTAACTGCTACGAAGTAGACATAAAAATGAAAGAGAGGATTATGCAATTATTGTTTAGCAATGTGTGCATAAGGAAATGTATGTAAATATTCATATTCGAATATAGAATTTAAATAATTTTATTTTGAAAAAACAAAAAGTCGTTGCCTTAATTCATTTGAAAACTTATCATACGGATTCATTACCTCAAGTTTATTAAGTGGTTATAAACAATAAAAGAATTTTTGTTAAAAAATGTTTATTTTTCTATTCACCAATTCATTTATTTCTTATGATATTATATCTAATTTATGTGTAATTTTTCAATTAAACCTTGTTTTTTGAAACTCATAAAAGTGCAATTGTGAAAATATCTTAAAATTCGAGTCTTGAAAATAGATATTTGTACGGAGAAAAAGATTATTAAAAAATAGAAACCAGTTATAAAACAGTTTATTAACATTTAATTAACAAAATGTAAAATTTTACAAAACTACATAGAATTAAAATGTTTAATAAACTAATTATAATTTTTCGAAAATAATAATTTAATTAGATAAAACGTAAAATTACGCATAATTAATTTACTTAAGAGAGGAAATTCTAGTTACTCGTGTAAATAACAGAGATTTTTTTTTTTTTTTTTTTTTTTTGTGAAATATAATATTCAACAGACTATGCCGAGAGAGAGACGTCATTTTTGTTGTAAAAGCTCAGAAGAGGGCTGGAGGAAACGTAAGTTGAGTAAAGAAAAAGCAATAATTCAATAAAAAGCATATTTATTATTAAATTGAGTCTCAACTTTTTATTGGTTCCGCATGATCTAGGACATTTACAATTTTTACATTATTTTTATTTTTAATGATTCATTATTACCTACACCTACATAATGATCTAAGAAACAAAAAAAATAATCGCTGAATTGTTTTATCAATGAAGACATTGCCTTATTTTTATCGTTACACGTAAATAAAGAAGGGGCAAGGTAATAAGCTATTCAAGGTCCGAGTAATTAATTTTCAGATAGTTTGCTTTCGAATCATTTTTAGAAAGTACGAAGACCTTCCAGAATCTTGTTCTGCAATAGCAAAGAAAATTTTTGGTACATTCTAAGAATACTTTGAATATATCACAGAAATAATTTAATATTTGAGTCCAAGATTATTTGTAGTATACTTCTAAGAAATTAATATTTATTCAATATTGTAGAGTTTTGAACATTTTTTTTAATATAAATAAGTAATGTTGAATTGAATCTTTTATTGAAATTGATATTCTTTTTTTGTATATTATTAATTAGAAAAGAATTATAAAATAAGTAATAGACGCCATAGCCTCGATTTAGTTAATATAAATTTGAAATTGTATACCCTTAAGACAAAAATTAATTTTTTTCTCGAATCCCGACCTCTTAATTTGATTTAAAAACTAGTGATGGCAAAAATTTCCGATACCGGGAATCGAACCCGAGCCTCCTGGGTGAGAGCCAGGTATCCTAACCACTAGACCATATCGGATGTGACTATGTTAATAATATAAACCAAACAGACTGTACAAGTGTATTAAGCATGGTAAAGAGAGGGAATTGTAACACAACAGCACGGTGAGAAAAAATAGCATGCTCAGCTGCATTCGGCAGTAACAGCTAGGTTAACCAAAACACGCATTAATAGCTGTCACTGATGTGGCACTTTAGTATTTGATATGCATATTCATCAGTAACTGTAAAACTAATACTGTTCGATGATTGTATAATATAATTACATTTATAATTAAAATATTTATATATGATAATTATATATTATATTTAATTGCAGAATTGTAATACAATTTGATGATTGCTTAATATAATTACATATACATGTGTCTGTTACAGAAAAATGATAATATAATATTCCCTAATAGCAAGAAATATTCCAGAATATTCCAAAAATATTTCTATGCCCAACTCCAGAAATATTTATGGTATATTTCTGGAATATTAAAAAAAATACAAAATAACCCAAGAATACACCAAAAATATTCTTTGCTCTTAGGATACTGAAAACCTAATGCTGCAACATAGGTTTTCAATTGATTTTCATTTTTTTTACTAACTTCGTGGCACGATTACATTTTCCTCTTCTTAACATAATGTTTTTTTCTCATTGCAGCATGTAAAGGACAAATAAATAAAAACGCATTTTTGGTTTTTATGTACACTTTATTTACACAAATTTTAAATTTTGTTGAAAAAATTAAATATTTGAACAAATTATATATATGAACTGATTCTCAAACATTAATTTAAATGTTAAAAAAAACAACTATTTATTATAGATGCCCTATTAAAAATAGTATTTATTTATAATACATTTTCTTTTATTTATAAAGCCTGGAAAGTAAAATACTAACCAAGGGATTTTATTTAAAACGGACATATAATATTCATAGCACATTACTGGGATATTGTTTAATATTTAATAATATTAAATAATATTCTAAAAATATTATTTTATTATGTAAATAATATTCATGTAATGTCCTTGGAATATTATTCGCTTACAGAATATATACTAATTAAGCAATTTACATAAATATTTCTCGATTAGCAATTGACTAAAAATAAATTATTGAGCAATATATACACTATATTACGCTAAAATGGTATCACTGAAATTATTGTTTATAATTTAACGTTCTATACAATCTGCAAAAAAAAAAACTAAAGTGAAATTCAATAATTTATTTTTTAAATTTGTTTGTAATACTAACGGTGAATAATCAGTATTAATCTATTACATAATATAGCATATTATACTTGACAAAATTATTTTGTTAAAATAATTTTAACATATACAATAACTTACTCGTCTAAGAGATGCTTTATAAACCGGTGTATTGAACATAATGTAAACTTTTAAACGTTTCTGCAAGATCTTACAAGCACTTAATATCTCGCGAACAAGTGTGCACCCATGATAGAATTTATTAACGAAAATAATAATCATAAATATGATAAATTCAACTACATTTATCAATAAATGGTATCATAAATGCAAAGTACCCGCAAGTTATTTCTTAATACTTCATAACAAATAATTATAATTTGATGCCATAAAAAGAGAACGTTGTCTCAATATTATTAATCAGTATTTTTTGTTTCTAGTTTAAACAATAAATTTGAAGAAGTTTTAATATTACATAAAGTTCAACAAATTTAAAGAGTTTCATCATTTTTACACCACACATACGGATAATTAAATAAGCGATGAATTGCAGGAGATTAAAAATTACACTTTTGTCTCACCTGCGCTAAAAGTGGTTTTTTTCGTTTTCGCTTTATATTTTGCTATTAAGCAAAAAGTCACTTTTAGCGCGGTTAGATAAAAAATTACGTATGTAACATGGGCCCAAAAGGGGTAGTTCGATCGAAAGTGTTATCTACCGTTGTAAAAGAGTGTCCCCAATAGCAAGAAATATTCCAAAATATTCCAAAAATATTTGTCAAAAATATTCCCATGTCCGGCTCCAGAAATATTTATGGTACATTTCTGGAATATTAAAAAAAAACATAAATCACCTAAGAATATACCAGAAATATTCCTGGAGTCGGACATTAGAATATTTTCAGAATGAACTTAAATTTTTTTTCTATTAGGGGTGCCACTATTTGAGCAAGCAACTACCTCGCTCGAACAGTCCTCCTTAGGCCCTTGATACATAAACAACTATTAGAACATATAGATATATGTTAAAGTATAAAATGATAGTAGATAATGAACGGATCGCGATATATAAATCTATACGTTTATCGCCTGTCTACATTTTTCACCCTTGAAAAAAATCACACACTTTTATCACATGATAAAAGCGTATGATTTTTTTCAGTAGGGTTATGTTATATGTTTTAATACTTCATTTTTGATAGAGTAGGAGTTGTTGTAGTTTTGTTTTGTTTATATTTTTACATATATTACAATATACAAATATTTATATAATTAAAAATGAACCATCGTTTACTGGCGTCGATCAATTGATTATAAATATTAATTTTAATCAACAATATGCCTTAATGAAAAAATTAAATTGAATAATTTCCCTGAGTTAATTTGTAGAATTAAAAAAAAAGGATTGTTTGTAACTTTTAGCGATTGCTATTTGATCAATTCCTTTCAAGGATAATCCAGAATAAGTTAATTAAGTTGATGTTTTATTTATTTTTAATTGAATTCATTAAAAAAATCTGAAAAATTATAATCATTTTAGTAATTTGAAGAAGCAGTAAACAGTAACCTAACGGAACACAACTATTGAAATAATATTGGAAATATTGATATCAAATGTACAGTAAATATTTTATTTATTGAACAATGAAGCATTACTTCTTTTATGCATCTAATATTTAATCGTAACATTCTTTCTATTTTAGAGGACAAACACAAGTTACTTGAATTTTAAAATGTTTTAGGGAAATTAAGGCCATTCCGTAACATTACAGTTCAGTATGAGGTAAATATTTACAGATTTCATTTTCATCGAAATCATGATTCATCATTTACTAGAAATTAAAAACCATTGTACATTTTTCGATAAATTCAATTGTATTTCTTTACAGATTTAACCAGTTTAAATTAGAATAAATTTGGTAACATTATATTTAGAAATAAATCTTTATTACATATTAAATTTTCAAAATAATAGTTGAATAATCGACTGATTAATACACCCATATAATTTCTGAAAATAATTAACATATAACCATCGTAAAAAAGAATCTTCAACGTATTTTAAAGTATAGAAACAATTTCGCACAGCTCTTCGATCGATACACTGGACAAAATCTATGAGCCATTTTCAATTCCATACTGAGCTTGCGAATAATTACTATTACTCTGAGAAGAAAAGTTGGGATAAAAATTATTATACTGTATCTAAAAATGGAGACAAATGACGTCTCCTTATCATACATAACATACAGTTTAAAAGAGGATATGAGAATTGTACAAGTTATTTTGATCTAGTATAATAAAAAATAATTGTCTACATTATAATTTCTTTTAAATTGTACTTTAAGTATGACAAGAAGATGCCATTTGTCCCTATTTTTTGTATAATAATTACAAATTATTATAAAGCAATTAAAAATAGTTGCTAGAATGAACCCTATCTAACACTTATTATATTTTTTTTCAACGAATCCCAACCAAAAATCAAGATGCGTGGAATCGAAACAACTATATATAAATTGTTATAAAGAGTTGATTGTATTCCACTAATATCACTTGACTGAAGAAATATCGTACATTTCTTTAAAACTCTGCATGGTGTTGACTGTAGCACATATCGTTTGATTCAAACCTTTTTTTCTTTTCAGTGTAATTTAATTAGTTTTATATATTTCTGTAAATCTTCAAAAAAAAAAAAAAATAATAAATTTGATCAACAATACTTTTCGAATAAAGAAGTATAAATAACATTTGTTAAAGAAATATATGTAAATTGTTAATAATTAATTACCTAAGTAATCGATTTCATTCTTAACAAGAACAATACGCTGAGTACCAGATATCACAAACCGATCTTAATAAATACATATGTAACAATTTCCTTTAGAAGTTTAAAAGATCAGTTATGATCATGCGACAAGTTTGAGAGTATCATGAGATTTACGTAAGAGGATCTGACAGCTTTATTATAAATACAGATATTTGCGTAACAAGTGCAACTTCGACTTTTATTATTAATTTCAAATTCATTTGCGATGAATATTTCAACGCACATGTTACGCACAATATGTTTACTAACATTACAAGTGAGAGATAGAGAGGGAGTGAAAGAAAAAGAGTACAGTCGAAGTTGTCAAATTAGTTCAAAGGAGATTTAATCAAAACGCATCCCCTGCATCGTAGATTGCGTGATTATAATAATATCAATGATTAAAGTATTTGTTTATTACAATTAAATAAATGTTATTCATTTTAATATTTACTAAAGATTATTTTCAAAAAATATACATATATTGCATATTAAAGTTTTAATAAAAAGTAAAATTAGTATAAATTCAGCTCAAAAAGTTGTTCAGTTAATCATAATTGATCTTCTTAAATTATATATTTCGTTACTGGAACAAATAAATTTATTTAATGTATCATTTTTCATTTGCTCAGAAACGCTTATAATGCATACAATACTGAATATGAGGAAAGGAACTGGACAGTTTCATAGATTTTTGAGCGAAGAATTTCACAACGAAAAGTGATTGACAGTTTCGACTGTATTACTTTATACGTTAGAGGTCAATACCGAGGCGCGATCTTTTCTATAAACAAAAAAATATTATATATAATTACTTATCCGAGGTGCGATTCAATAATAAAAAAAGAAACCCAGTAAATGAGAAATTATTAAAAATTATTCCAATACACAAATCATTATTGAAACATTAAAATTTATAGAACATTTTAAAAATATGATATACTTTAAAAAGTTTCAAAAATAAATTATTAAGAATTTTAGAAATATGATATTGATTAAAAAGTTTTAATATAGATTTGTTTATTTGAATAAATAATTTCTCATTTATTGGTTATATAATTTCTTTTTACATTTACAGTCTTCAAATCAATAGGTTAAATAGAATACTTATATCCGACACATTTTACCATTGTTAACATATCAATCTCCTCATTTTTGTATCGATCAATTTTTTGTTAAATTCTTCTTCCCTCTAGAAGCGGGGATGACGGAAACTGGTTAAAAACAGGATAGGTAGTGGGTGCGGGCAAGCTAACTAAACTAATCAATGGGGGGAGTGGTTAGTTTAGTTAGCTTGCTCGCACCCAAATTTTGATTTCAGTTCTTTATGTATAAGTAAATTAAATATACTTGGATCGCACCTCAGTATTTTGATAATTAGCTAAGAATAGAATAAAATACATTGAATCGCGCCTCGTTATTAACCACGTTAGATTAGGATGTGGATCATTTCTGACCGTACAAAAAGTAATCATTTTTTATCGTAAGATTACGTGCGGTAAGGGCCGATTTATCACATGGTTTTAAAATTAGCAATTTTCTGTGTTTAAATCTATGATGTAAAGTAATTCTTTACACTGAAAAAAATTCATTAAGAATTGCTGTGCTGGAACCTTAAAGCACAGTCACGTACAATGCAGGAAAAACTACCGTGCCAGCAGAGTAAAAATTCTGGTAACAAGCATTAAAATATTTGAAAATAGTAATTTTTACTATACAGGCACAATAATTTTTCCTATATTGTACAAACGGCTGTGCATTAAGGTTCTAGCACAGTATTTCTTGAATTTGCTTTTCATTTATACTATAACCTAATTGCACGCAAGATATAATCGTATGTATGTTTAACGTTGAATATACATCAGAAAAAAAATAACAATAAACACGATTTATCCAATCCTAATTATGGTAGACTAAGTATAAAAAAAGCAAACATTTTATTTGTAAAACTGCACCAATGAAAATAAATATATATATATATATGTATGTATGTATATATATATGCATTATTTCATAAATAATAAAATATATATGATCTATTTAAACTCTCATTGCCACGTTTAATTTACACTGACGAATGACAAATAAGTGAGAATATCTTTAGATTTCATCAGTTAACACCATCTACAGGTATGTATTCGTCAATCGGAAGAACATTTGTGTCTTTTATTGATATAAGAGATATTGCACTTTTCGCAATACTGTTTGATCTTCTTTTGGTCTCGTAGCAGAGTTCGTGTTAGTAATTTATCTAGTTTTACGTTACTGGATAATTTAACTTTTCCGTTCCGAAGTCGTATGTCTTGGCTTCTCAGACGAATCGGTGATAAACACTGTTTATCCCCTTTTACTTTGTGATTGCTTATTTTGTTCTCAGCCTTATTACTACTTTTAATTTCATCGCTTTCAACCTTAATGACTACTTTATTAAACTCAACTTGCACCTTTTCTTGTTTATTTTGACAATTTTCTTTAGATTTATCTTGCGTAACGTGTACAGAACAATCGGTATGCGTATTCTGTTCTTTAATTTCAATCGGCGATGGATTATATTTACACTTTTTCGATTGTTTTTGATCCGACTGTTTTCTCTTTGTTACCGGTTGATAATTAACATCAGTTTTTCGCGGTCTCAGAGCCCTCAGTCCCGGCTCTACTTTCACCTTTACAACAGTTGAATTTTGAATATCACAATTTTGCTTCTGAGAACTGGGTGCTTCTGGCAATAGTCGTGGGGTTTCCGATTGGGTTCTAGGAGCCTCCGAAGGTTTCTTTTTATTTAACACATAGTCTACGGAATTCCTGCGAGGTCTTAAATTCCTATGAGGTCTCGATACGTCTTTCGTTGCGGGCGCTGTAGTTAAAGGATTTCGCAATCGCTTTAAAAGATTCTCCTGGACTTTCCCTAAATCTGACAATTTTGGTCGCTTATCCGCTGCCTTTTGAAGAGAGGGTTGTGCCACTTGAACCGATTTACTTTTCTCAGAATTCCCCTTATTTTCTTTAATCGCTGCCTCTCGTACAATCCGTATTCTGGAATTGTCAGGAGTATTGGAAACTAAAGCTTGATTTTGTTGAATCAAGACATCTGTTGGGGACTTCTCGAGATTTTGCTTCATACAGTCTTGTCTATTGTAATAGCAACGATAGAAGGATTCATTCTCGAAAGGTGAACATCCATTACTATTAATGGGATAACGATTAAAAAATGGTATACCAGGTTTTAAAACATGGCTCTCCAAACTATCCACATCGATGGGTTCGGTTTTAATTTTGAAGTTACCTATGTGAACCATTGGAGCTATAATTTTATCAGTTTTATCCTTTTTTTTCATCCAGGATAACTGACTTTTCAGATTCTCGTCAGTTTTAATACACTGAATGTAAAATTTGTGATATTCCTCTAATTTATAACTACACCGATGACACATTTGTTTTGGTAACAAATCCATTTCATGAACCTGTTGACAAAAAATTAATATTAAATAAGTTATTGATTAGTTTCGTATGTATTTTACTTATATCAGAATGCACAATCAACAAATTTCATTGGAAGTTTTGCGTATACATCATACTGTACTAACAATTTTAATTATATTCTGTTTACTCAATTCATTACATTTCATTCATAATTATGTAATTTAATTTATTACTCTGCAAATTGTAAATACAATTCAAATTTATTATTAAATTCATCAAATTTACACAAAACATGTCCTGGCACGTAATTAAAATTATTACAGAAAATAAATTAATTAAATTTTCAATTATTTTTGATAGTTTTTCAATTATTGAGAAGTTTCGTGACTTAATAAACCAAAACAAAACACTTAATGATTTTATTATCAATGAAAACATTGCGTTGCTTTTGCCATAGCAACCAAATGAAGGAGGGGCTAAGTAATTAGCTATTACATGACCGAGTCATTAATTTTTGGTCAGTTTACTATCGGAATCGTGTTTAGAAGGTTCGATAACCTTCTCGTGTCGCGTTTTACAATAGCAATAAACACTTTTGGTTCCTCTTTTCGTTTGCTTTTATTTAATTTTCAAAATTATTTGTATTATATTTGTAAAAAGCAAAAAGGAAACGATCATCTATAAATTTGTTCCCGTTACCAAAAAGACCAAAACAGAACACTCAATTGTTTTGTTATCTACTTTTTTTTTATCTAATCCTCTAAACACTGAAGTCGAAGTAGCTTTCGTTAACATAATGAGGTTATGTTCAGTCCCCATAAGATAAGTGTATGGTTCTAATTCTAAATCTAATTCTAATAAATCTAATCCTCAAAACACTGGTTGGAGCAGTTGTTGTTGACATAATGAGGTTCAGTCCCTATGAGATAAGTATGTGTATGAATCACCGAACTATAATAACACTGGAACGTGCACTGCCGCACCGTATGCGAGTAGAGATAAATATTCTGAGTGTACCAGCTGTCCTTGTTGTACAGTCTGCTTAGAAAAGTAGCACGAGTATACAAAGCATAGAGAATGTTAAATGATTTTCAAGATTTTAATTCGTTTTTTTTTTGTTAATAATAATGATAATAATCGCGGCGATTAATATTTAAAGTGTTTATAAAGAATTATTTCTTAATTTTACATATAAGTGGTGTACAAAATCGAAAAAATTTTTAATAAACATATTTTATTATAATTTAATTATTACAAAATTTGCTATTTGTGTGTTAAATATTAATATATATATAAATGATGTGCAATTTTTTACACAACAATATCTCACAATATTTTTATTTGTTACATACAAAAAAACAATTTATTCAATTTATGTATATCAAATTAATGTCATTAACTTTTGGATTGGACGGTTTTAAACGCTAAAGCACAAAGGCAAAAAAACAAGAGTGAAAGAAGTAGTACACTCAGATACAACCTATCTCTACTTGCAATCCACTTAGTGGTAGGCATGGGGAGTGCACGATCCAGTGTTATTATAGTTTAGTGGGTTGAATCAACTATACAGATATTATGACATTTAAATATTCATTTTATTTGATTTACTCTGTCCTTTTGCAAATAAAATAAATTCATACTAAATTAGTTAAAAACTACTAGATAAACTCATTTATTTACCACAGCGAATACTTTCTTTTCCATATAATATTAAATGTTTTCTTTCCAAAAATGCAAATTTTGACATTATCATGACTGATTTCATATATATTTTGTTGCAATTTGTCGAACGGCAAGTCTCCCCGTTGTCTCAAAGGGATGAAAAATTCTGCACGTAAGAAATATAACATTTTATTTACTATTGGTAGAATTTTAAGGATTTGAACCATAATTTTTTGAGTGTTGGTGTTTTCATCTAGTACTTTTGAGCATCTAGTTTCATTGATTCAATGAAACGTGCAACTGGTATTAAAATAAGTTTCCATGCGCCGAATCCATAATATTTGATAAATATTGATATAATTCTTTTGTTTGTACACATATGCTACGTTTTCCAGTGCAGCACAGTAAAATGAAGTCATTTTCGCAGAAATTTACTAATTAATTTTCTTTTGAAATGTACATTCCAAACGAAAAATTGTAAGAAAGGTAAATCGTGTGTCCAAAAAACAAACTCTAATAGCAACAAATATATATAAAACATTTACGGAAAATGCTTTGTAAATATTAAAATGTCCGCAGTATAATACTTATGTTACATTCCATTTATATCTCAAAATATTTATAGAATATTATACAATAATATTGCATTATATTATGTGGAATATAACAAAATATATACGCGCGGAAATTTGAATATTTATAAAATATTTTGACTTAAAAAAGAAAAATATTAAAATATATAAATATTACGCGCTATCAGGGAAAGAATACGCATCAAAAACTATAAATTTGCTAATTATAAACCATCCTCTGAAACCTTCATGAATCAACCTTACTAAATCTCAAAGAATAAAAACAAAACAAAATAAATCCCAAAAAAGAAATTAACGAAAAAAAAAAACAAAGAAAAAAAACGTTGCACCAAATCGTCATAACAAACGAGCGTAATCGGTTGTTGTTTAAGAATAAATGCATGACGCGCGAGCCATTGCAAGTTCGCGCGAAAAATGATACTGCTCGGAGTGCTGTCAGCGTCGTAGTAAGTCCGAAGGATCGCCGATTGTCCGTCTCTTTTCGCGTTTGCGGCCCCAAAAATCAGTGACGAAAAAATGCGCGCCAGCGAGCGTCCACTCGGGTAGGGTGGCACGATGTTGACGAAGGCTGCGGGGGGAGGGGGGGAGAGGGGGTAAGACAGGAGGGAAAGTTGGGCTTGTGCGGAGAGCGCGCGATAATGTAGGTGGACTTACCGAGATCGGCAGGATGGCGTGTATTTTGTCGATGACGGCCGCCTTCTTGTCGAAGATGTGGATAGATATCTCGGAATGTTTACCGCACAATCGGCAGATTCGACAGGCCTCCAAAGTCTCCATCTCGGCGTCGGCCCGCAACCGCACACGCCAGCAGCCTCGAGAGATTGCGCGATTCCCTGCGTTATCTTCGGCCGTCGACAGTTTTCTGCGAGCGACCGACGCGCCACGTAGCGTGGTCTACGCGCGAACCTCCCGTCCGTGCCGTTCGCCGTAAAGCTCCCCCCGTACCACAAGCCGAATCATCTATTCGACTTAACGACGAACCAGTAACAACTCTATATAATTAACGAGACATTACAAATAATGATAATTACGAATTATTTGTAGCTATTAATAGAGATCATTATCAATATTAATCAGTGATAAATTAATTTTATTTTTAATATCTATTTGATTTTAATTTACTTCGCTTGAATTTTATCTTGCTTTTGATACCCTGATAGCGCACAAATGTTGATATATTTTATCAAACATTTTTTTTTAAATAAAAATATTTTCTAAGTATTTAAATGTCCGCGCAGTTATATTTTTGCAGTATCTCATAATTATTTTGTAATATTTATACATTTCACATAATATAGTGTAATATTGATCAATATTCGTGAAATATTTTGATATATAAATGGATTATAACATAAATATTATACGGCGGACATCCTAATATTTATAAAACATCATCCATAAATATTTTATAAATATTTGTTGCTGTTAAGGGATATTTTCTATTTTACTCAACTGTTAAGCCTAATAAAGACGCTAAATGGAATCAGATTTCACTTTGATAAATTGTCGTCCGATATATCTTTCTCATGAATAATATTCTTGTCAAAATCATTAGTCATAATAATTTAAGAATGTATGACTAATATTCGGTAATTAAATACATAAGATTTGTGATTGGATTATTTTAAATTAAGATATTTCCTTTTTATTGCTGGTTAAATGGGAACTTTAGTTACAAGTCGTAGATTAATATAGAATTTCGCGATGATTAAACTGCGCATCGCGACCGAGCGCGAACCACATTTTTCAGCTAAACTACTTTAGTCTGACTAGTGGCACGAGAATCTCCTTATTCCTTTCGCTCGGTTACATGAATATACGCGCGACTTTCTTTTTCCCTGTATAATGAAATGCGCAGCATGTCGTGTCGGTAAAGCAGATTGATATACCGTCTTATATTTGTATATGCAATGATTTATACACGTCACGTTTTTTAAGCCAAATGCGCAGATTAAAGAATATTGTCCCATTATTATATTAAATATATGTTACAAATTTAGCATTGGATTATCACAAATAGACAAAAATGTTTTTCATCAAATGATTGATACTTGGAGTTATTTTATGATTCATGTTATTAACAAAATAATGTAAAATCATTAGAAATCTAAATTAAAACTAGAATTCATTAATTTATACACAACAGATGTACGAGTAAAGTTTGCGATAGATTGCTGACGACGATAAAATATTGGGCAGTCCAATGATTCGCATTTTATTTCTTCAACTTGTTTCACACAGGAATGGCACAACTGTAAAAAAATTAAAACGCACATTTTTATTACAACAGCGTTTACATCTATAAACAAATACAGTCTCATTACACCATTTGTTCTTACTCGGTTAACCAATTGATTAATTCGTTCCGTTTGTCTAATTTTTTCAGTCAAGACAATTATGGTTTCCCCGGGTATAAGCTTACAATCCTCACAAATTTCTTTAACAGCAGTTTGCTTTCCACACGCTATACACATAGCGGAATCAAAGTACTGAGAAATAGTTATCTTTTGTTTATCAGCCGCCTGTGCGACAACTTTTTCTAAACACCTTTGTCCCTGGCGATGAGGCATTTCATTAAACCTTTAATCAAATTAATTTCAAAGAAACAAATTAATTTCAAAAGACAAGTTTTAATTATAATTTTATTCTAAATTATTACCACAAATTTGCATCGGCTCCTATTAAATTTAAGCATCTATTTAGCGGTGGAATAATGACCCGCGTTATGTAATATGTTGCATTCGGTCTTAAACCCGGATCTTTTATAACTTCCATCGGTGTTCGAACGCAACGTATGAGCGCTTCATTCGGCGCCCCTGCCACGATAACATACTTTACTCTTTCATGATTACGAGGGATACATCTCGGATCGCGCTTCATTAATCTACGCGTCAACTCCAAAGCGGGAACACAAGCATTTGCTCTATATCCTCTCAATCCTCGAAACTCTCTTGCAAAAGTTAGATCATCAATAGACACTTTACCTTGTAAAATTTTATCAAATTGTCTAGTTACATATTGTTTGATTTGTGAAACATCCTTGGTTTCAAATAGAATTTTTAATGATTTGGCTAAAATCTGTAAAATTAATAATCCCATTTTATAGGCCTATTTAAAATATTCGTAAGGAAATGTTAAACAAAAATTAAAATTAATGTATACTTTAGACACTGCAGGGCAACCATCTCGACGAACCGTTTCTATCCCTTTAGCTAAATACACTGGTTTTTCATCATTAATATTTTCATACATGTAACCGCAATATCTTTTTTTAGTCTAAAATATAAACAATAGTTCTCATGTTAAATGAAAATGATTTTCATCTTTCTTTTAAGTGAAAATGATTTAATACACACTTGTAAAATCGAGGGTTGAAGGACTTTTTCAAATTTCAATTTTACCGGTGCAGGATTGGCTTCGGTAATAACATTCGCCATTTCATATCCAATTTCAAAAGCTTCTTTACGAGTTTTTCCTTTTAAAAGTATAAATAATGAATCTGTATCGCCGTATACGACACGAGCATTCCATTTTGCAGTAGATTCAACAATCTGAATGGCACGTTCTAGAGTTTCTTTGCCTTTACTGACTACACTGTCACCTACCTAAACAGTTATACACTTACATATATAATTTTATATACATTTTATAATTATATATTTCACTGAAAAATAATTTTTAGCTACCTCAATACAAGGCATACGCCCGCTAAAATTTGCAGCCGTATAACCATAAGTCACATTCGCAATAAGTTTAAGCCCAAGTTGTCGAGAATGTAGTACTCTCTGTAGCGTTTTATCCTGAGAAGAATGATCTTTCATAGCTTTTTTAACCATTAACCGAGTGTTTAAAATTTCACTGAGCATTTGTGGTAATACACCCCTTCGTACCTCGGGTTTAACAAAAGCAATGCCACAAGGAGAAAAGTTTAATTTTCCCTGTAGTTCACTTGCTAGTTTGTGGTTTATTTTTAAAGTTGTAGCTCCAAAAGGGAACGGTTGAGACCTGTTTATAAAAAGTCATGCAGTATAATTACATTAATATATTTAAAATAACAGCAACAATAATAATAATAATAAAATATGTAACTTACTGCCCAATGTATTCCACGCGTCCTGCGCAAGTAGAAAAGCAGTAATTGTAAGCAATAATGATACTGGGATATAAACTTTGAAAATCAAGAACTACAATGGGGTCACTATAAAGACACGATTCAGGTTCCATAATTAAAGGTAGGGCTTCTGGAGCTCGCATCGCGGCTCGCTGATTATTTGACGGTGATACTGGGATGTAATTAAACGGTTTTGCTAATCGCAACATCATTGATTCAACGCGAAACTGAGAACCGCGAGAGAAAACTTCATAAAATTGAACACCGTACAGGCGAGCAAACTCACTCGTGCGACCTAAAAAAAATTTGTTTATTATTTCAACAAATGGAGTTATTTATTTTAAGTTTAAATGATTTATTATCAAATAATTTTATTACACTTACCGATTATATCCAAATGCTCTAAAATTCTCAACATTCCTACAACTTTTTTAGAATAATAATCAACAACCTTACACCTAGATCTTTGACTAGGATTTTTCCAATATTCTGTAAGGGTTTGCCAAGAATAGTATGGTAATCTTTCATTCATCACGTGATACATTATATTTTCAAACGAATAACTGTTTAATGCTGCAAGGTGTGTCTTTTGTTTAAATAAATTCGTTAAAATAAATTATTAAACAAAACACTAAATTAATTAAGTTAAATTAATTATATTAATCAGTACACAGTTTTATTGTAATAACAAAAAGACGATTAATATTGACACATTTATTTTTACCTAATTCATGTCTCATTGTTCGCCATATTTCTAGAACTATACGACCTGGCAGCTTAAAATCTGCCAGCGATTCGAGGTCTAAAGTTTTAGCCTCCCAATTATATTTGATTCTAGGGATTCTAGAAATTCTTGACGAAAAATTTAATCCAAGAACTGTAGCTCGTTGAAAAATGTAACCCCACGAAAGATTTTCTAATTCCCATCCAATTAAAATTTCAGGATCATAACGAGTTACTATTAATATTATTTCTTCTATAATACATTTTTCAGATTTAACATACGTAACATTTGCGTAATTTTTAGGTAAATAATCTGATTCTTCATTGTTAAATACAATTACTCCTAAAAAATGATGAAATACATATAATAATTATTAATAGTTTATTTTCAAAATATTAAACGTTTTTTACCATGATCTAGTGGATTGATAGATGATGTGGGAGGAACGTCGTTTTGCACTGCATAAAATACTGCTTTTATAACATCTTTTTGAGGATCAGGTACAAATTCATCTCGAGTTTCAATATGAATTTCAAGGCACATAATAGTAATAAACTGATTCTATTGATAAAGAAAATATTTCTTACATAAATATAAAAATTTCATTGTTTATAAACAATAAATGTTATTTTTATATATATTTTGGAATATATTGTATTGTTAGGGCAATTATAATATTAAAATTTATAAAATGCTGAAAATGGTACATGTATCAAATATGATAGATCGGAAGAATAAGTGTTCGATAGCGGAAAAGCTCGACTAATTTACATAATAAATAATATATACGGAGCTTAAATTATAACTTTATTGTCAACTTACTTTAGCTAATGCTTTAGCATGCAGATTTTCTGCATCTATATTATCTCTTGTACTATTTGATGAAAATTCTATTTGACCACACGAAACTCCACAGTGCCTAGAAGTTGTCAAACTTGCCAACAACTTCGTATTGTCTAAAATTTTTTGAACAGATTCATCAACTAAAGAATCCATTTCGCTAGAAGATTTCATTTCATTGGAAGATTTTATTTCTTGAGAAATCGTTGGAATTTTTGGATTAATTACTTCGGTCTCTTCGATTAAAGTATTTTCACTATAACAAGGCGATGCACATATTGTTTTATCATCATCGCCAATTTCCTCTTCTCTAAAAGAACATTTTTCTAATGGTAACGCGCATCCAACTTTCAAATTACCTTCTTCTTCCTCTTTATCTTTTTTCCGACGCAAATATTTTTTAGCTTTTATCCAATTTTCTACTCGTTTTCTACTAGGTGGCTGTATTAAAGGAACTATCTTTAACAAAGTGTGCCCAACAAGGCTTCTTTTATCATTCGACAATTTAAACGAACCTTGAGAATTTTCAAATATTTTAATTTTTGAATTACGCCAATGATCGATTCCACAAATGCCTTCTAAATTCGAAACAAACTGTTGCAAACTTGACAAGCCCTTGCTTGGAATTTTAAGAATTTTATGAGCTACTTCTTTTTGGCCATGCATGTCTTCTTCATTGTTATAAAATGGTTCCTGATAACGGCACTTTGGTATCCCATATAGAACCATTGTAGCAATAATGCGATTCTTAGATGGAGGTTCATATCTTGGTCGAATTGATACATATTTATCACAGGATTCAGTAACATGCAAATTATTTGAAGAATTTCTTTTATTCGCTGATAACGAAATGTGAAGTTTTATACTTTCTATGTCTGAAATTGACTCACTTGTTTCGGAAATCGTATCTTGATTTTTTTCACTATTATTAATTGTAGTCTCATCTTGAGAATTTGATTTCAGTTTATGGAATTTAAGTTTCCTTGCAACATGTTTATTAATCTTTTTATTACTCTTTTTTCGAGTAACAATTGGACTTTCATTAGTTCCTGTAAAGAAAATAATGGTTTTTTTATATAAATTCTTAGGATAAATGAAAAATAAACATATAATTTGTATACAAATATAATTTATTTTAATACATTTTGAAATATATATACATTACTTGTAAATCTTCACCAGAAATTTTTACGAAACACTGTGCAAAAACTAAATTAATTAATGCTAATGCGATGTACTTATACTAATATTGTTAATATTTTATATATAAATTAGGTACTAAATTAAGTATTAAATTATATTATTTTGTATTAAAAAGAGATTTAAATAAAAATTATTTAAATAAATTATTAAATGATTTATCAAATTAATTTACGTGCACAAAATTTTAATGTAGAACCTTATTATAAGTACATTCTTAAATTGACAATTTTCCAGTTTTATTTCACTGACTCACCCTTTAATGATGAATCATCAGAGTCTTCGGCCAAAACATCGTCGTCTAAAAAATTACATAAAAATGGTAAGTATCAATGTAAGTATATTAAAAAATACTGTAGAAATAGTTAACTTTTACCTTGCATTTCTAATAATGTTGCAACATCTTTAGTTTGCTTAATACTTTTTAGAACATTTAATTCTTTTTTCATTTGCTCGGTATAAACTTTCTTTGGTAGTGAATCTACTTTTGGTGATGTCACAACCTGCACATTAAGTGGTGAATATGTTCTTGACGAACTTGGACTATTTAAAGATTGAACTTTTCGAGAAGATCTTGTGGGCGTTTTACAAGCATAATCCATTAATTTCCTTCTTTTTGAAGGTGAATTGCAGTTCTCCGGGTCATCTTTTTTCGTAGGTGTTATTGTTACTATATTAATTTTTTTTTTAGAAGGTTTATAAGCACAAGCAAGTACATTTTCAATTGTTACATCAACTTCTTTTTCGGAATCACTAGACGTAGAATCGCAAGGACCATCAAACGCAGGAATTTTTTTGTTAGATTTCTTTTCAGTTTTAGACACGTCCATAAGTGAAAAATCTAGATCAAACATTTGCGGCGGTACTGTATCGGTGGAAGTGGAAGACTTTTGACTTTGTGGTTTATCATTGTGCGCATTATCATCACGAAAATCCCAAGAATTTAATGAATCCAGTTGTAAATTGGTAAGATTTAAATCTGGAACTTCGTCTTCATCACCACTGGAATATTCTTCTTTTTCTATAACATTTGATTGCGAACCTAATATGCTATCATTGTCAATGGTTGTCTGACTTTCTGCATCATTAGCTAATTCGGCTAACATTTCTGCAAGGGTCATATCACTCGGCAGACCTAGAAATTAACGAAATAAAAAAAAATTATATAATCTTCCGAACTTTCAATTATCCATCAATAATTATTGCAAATAATAATTATATTCACTGTTACTGAGTTCTTCAACTGAATGTTCATTATCTTTAACATTTAGCTGTTCATCACTTCTGGATCCAGATAAATGATCTTGAATATTTGATGCATTTAGTAAATCCTCATTTTCATCGACAACTACAGGATATGCTTCGGACGAATTTTGCGAAGAAATATTACTTTCACTGTTCTAATTAAAAAATTATATCAATAATCATACCCTGGTTCAAAGAGTACAAAGTTTCGACCTCAAAGATTCAAGCTTGAAACATTTTGAAAAATGCAACCGAAATTTCATATAATATTGTTCTTGAAACATCACAATTGTCCCTTGCTGTAAAATAGGCTCGACTTTTGAAGCCGAAACTTTATGTTGTTTCTTCCGATACAAACCAAAAACACTATGAATCTCTATTATTTTTGTGCCAGGGACAATTGTGATCAAGATCAATATTATATGAAATTTCATATACTGTATCCGAAATTTCGGTTGCATTTTCCATAATGTTTCAAGCTCGAATTTTTGGGGTCGAAACTTTGTGTTCTTTGAATCAGGGTATATAATATAAATTTTTATATAATTGTATATAAAGAATTTATTAATTCTTTATATTTACCTGTGAAACACGAAGTATTCTTCGTAGAAATCTTTCTTGCTGATAAATGTCATTGTCAGTTGGTGGTAATTCCACTTGCCTTTCCTGTGTCAGTGGACACACCAAATCCGAATCTTCAGTAGAAAGACCCGCTAATGTTCGCCTTAACTTTTCTTCTTCCCAAATTGCGGCAATTCCAGGATTTGTGTCAATCCCATTTTCAATGGCTTGTCTATTAATAATGTCCCCAGCAATAGCATCTGCTTCTAATTCACAAGTACTTTGCTTTAATACTGAATTAGATAAGTATTCCCTGCTTTCCAGCACAGACAATTCCTCGCCGAGCGTATCACTGCTTAATAATTGTGTATCCTTTCGGTAATATACATTTTTTAAATCAATAAAACTCATGCCATAAATATTGTAATCCATCATAAATTGAAGTATAAATGGTATATGTGCTTCATGGGGTTGAAACGTTTGGTTCATTATTGATCCATTCTATATAATTACAGAAACATCAATTTAATTCAAATCTTTTATCTTATTCATATATTAATTTTTTTTTCATATATTTAATTTATCTTATTTATATATTTGGAGTGCTCTGAATTTATCCAAAAATAATTTTATCCAGACGTACATTATAGCAGAAAATCATTTCAATTAACTTGCAATTTATTGAAAATTCATTTTATCAAAAATATATAATATCTGCTTTGATTATAGTCAAAAACATAATGCATGCAAGCGAGTATTTAATCAAGATATTTGTATTATAATAAATTAACTTTATCATTAAAACAAAATGGATAAAATTACATTTTGGATAAAATAACATTTATATAATTTGACGCATTGACAATTTAACGTTTAGACAACAGGCTCGTTTTGACAAAAAAGACGTTGCGTAAATTGCTTAGATAAAATGAATTTTGGATATATTCAGAGCACCCCATATATTTAAAAAAATAGTCTAAAATGATATATAATTGACAATAAAGTAATAGTGTGTAATGTTTCAACCTGCAATAATTCAGCCGCTCTTTTAATCATTGCTGGACTGTAAAAGTAAATTTTGAAAAACTTGTGCCTCTTTTTGTGATATCCATAAAATGGTCTGCAAACGGTAAGAAAATAATACATAACATATTTATTAGTTGACTAAATGAAATTAAACTGTATTATCAACGTCATTTCTTACATTCCAGTTACTTGTTGAATTTTATAAATGTGCTGCGTGTTTGCATTTGCAGATCCTAGTGATATATTTAGTGCTGAATCTAAAGAAGCAGCTAAATGGTACACAAAATAGTCTGTCATATTATTATTTGTACATGGTATATAAAAGTATGGAAATACTCCGTGTATGTGCAGGCAAATTTTTTTTCCTATTAAATAAAATTATTTTAATTAATTTCAAACTGAATTATTTTAATGAATGGCTTTGATTATATTAAATGATTGATTCACCAGTAAATCAAATGTATGAATTTAAAATATCCTCTAATGTATATTATGTATCATATAAACTAATTGTATAAATTATAAGTTAATTTTAAGTATAATAAAATAAAGATTAGAAGTAACTTTTACCATTTATCGTTGTACCAAATATCCGTATAACTGGAACTTGTTTAATTTCACTACCTCGAAAATCAGAATAGCATGGATCTAATGATATTGGATTAAATTGATAACTATCAGCAGATACTAAACGTACGGATAATTTTGAATGAGGTATATCATTGATAGTTGATGTACTTGACATCTAAAAATTAAAATATACAAATATAATATATGAAGTACATCCTAATAATAAACAAATTTTTTTAACATTATAAAAATATCTCAACAATATACTCACTATTGATAAACTAAACAAATACGAAATTATAAATATTTATATGTATGCAGTCAATATTATATATTGAGAAAAAAATAAAAAACAACTATTTTTTAGAATTAAACATAGAAATAAGTTAATAAAATGTAATTGTAATAATTACCCTACTCTCTTTTCACAATTTTTCATAAAATTGTCTTAACAATTGTTTAAATGACACCTTTTTACTTTAAATTTAATTTAAATAAATTGTACAAGTTCATTTACACTATTTTTAATTGATAAACAATTATTATACTAAAATATATACTTAACCTAACTTTTATAATTGAATATAAATGTTCATTATAAATGAAAGTAGAAAATATTTTATTAATTAATGATACAGAAATTTTTTTATAAAATTGATACAAAAAATCAGTATACATTTACATAATTTTAATGTATATTGCGCTTTATACTTACCTTTTAATTAATATAAATTAATGTAAAGTGATTTATTATTAGAAAAATATACATGTACAAATATTTACACAAAAAGGTGGTAAGTATATTTTACTTTCTCAAATCAAATGTAAATAAAATTATTTGTACACATAAGATCTTCATCACATGTTACTTATTTGTTTTCATACTGCCCTCTTGGTCAATTTGGTTACTATCAGTTACTATTCACAAGGTGTCTCTGTATTTGAACATTGAATCATTTGCAACTACTATAGGATATATCTTATATATACATATATATTGCTAATAAAAATTCAATCAAGTTATTTTAATATAACTTGTTTTAATACAACAATACTTATAATAATAATCTTTTAATTAGCATAATCGTTTTAAATATAAAACTTAGTTGGAAATTGCCTATTAACTTAAATGTAACTTGCATCGAAAGTGACATTTGATATCACTTTGTATACTATAATATATAATTTTGTATATTATTTTTTTTTATTAATTTTATTATTATTATTATTTATTATATAATTATATAATATATATAATTAATATAATATATAAAATTAATGTTATATATGATATATATAATAATATATAAATACTATATAAATTAATAAAAAAAATACAAAAAATATATTAAGATTTTATTATTCCACATCGAAATTGCATTTCAAAAACAAAACTAGTCAACAATCATTAATGTCCCATCCATAGATTGGCGTTTTTTTTACACTTGCACTGTTACGCAGTGCAGCCAATCTGAGCCAATTAATTGCTCAGAATATATCCTTAAAGTTGGTTTATCAACTTCACAAAATACTTTAAATATTTAAAATATTTCAAGAGAATTGACAAGTAGTGTTGCCCGAGAATTTAAATATTACCAACGTTGGTGACATTTAGCGACGATTTAGTAATAAAATAAAAGTTTGCCGCTATCAGTCCGCAAATAGCGGTCAAAGCTGTGTGTTAGGTTAAGCGGAGGAAATACTTGCAAAATACTAAGATACAAATTGCACGTACGTGAGTATACGTGAGAAAGAAGGATATACGTCAAGGGTTAGCGTTAACAAATTTCGTCAATTATTACCTTTTCGCAGCGTTAATGATTGTTATCTAATAAATTGTAATAGATAATATTGTTTATGAAATGGATGGATCAAAAGTCGAAGACGATTTGCAGCGGCATATAAATGACGGCGATTGGATATGCTCCGATTCTCAGTGCGTATTCCATTATTTGTTATTGTTACTCCTTTTGGAGCCCCAATGTCAAGATTTTGTTATAAAATATCGATTGATTGGGCGAACGATGATTCGATGAGGGATTACCGCAAAAATCATTCCCCCGAATTATTAAGCAAAATAAAATTGTTGATTTAATGTATTTTTAATTATAAATTAACATGGTGTGTTGATTTGTATGTTATGCAGATTTCAATATTTCCAAAATATATTCTATAATATATTCTCATATTTGGTATACTTGAAGATTACATAAATTAAATTATTTATTGATACTTGTAAAATAAATATATAAGCATACTTATATACCACTTATTTTTATATATATACTATAATAATATTACTTATAAAAGTAAAATTAATTACTGTTAAAAAACGTAATTAGTATGACTTTTTTTTTTAATTTTTAAGTAATACACAGTTTGAAGTCTTAAAAATATGTTAATATTGAACACGAGATAATGATTTGATATATATTCTAATTTTAAAAATTAACAAATTTGTACAAAAAGTTTTTGCAATAAATTTGAATCTAAGTTGTAAATCAGAAGGCATATTTTAAAAAGTTATTTTATTTTTAAGATGCGCTAATGTTAATTTTGCACGACGAAGTTCTTGCAATAGATGTGGCAAAGGTATGTCAAATGAAGATAATGACTATTTTATTTAAAAAATTATATTTTACTATATGAGTATAATTAACAGATCGTGCAGAAAGTGCTAAAAAGAAGAAGCTTGGTCAGGAAATTGGTAAAGTCGCGGCAGAAAAAAGCAGAGGATTGTTCAGGTAACAATATAAATATTCAAATGAATAATTATACACTAAAAAAGAAAGTTATATTATAAATTATTATACTGGGCCAAAAAGTGGAGACAGAATCCTAAAATAGGTAAAAAGATTAATTGAAATAAGTCTGATTTTGCCCATTTTAATAACAGACAATTATATATTTTTTGTTTTATTTTCTTTTTTATACAACTTTCATATTTTTAGTGTTCTAACATAAACTTAAAATAGTCAAGTTTTGTTCAAACTTTGATATGAATGCCCCACCTTGTTTTTATTAGAAATTTTTTTTTAATAAATTTTGTATGTTTATTTAAAATAGTTACTGAATATTATCAGTATATAATGTTAAAATTAAATAACAATGTTGTTTATTTGAACAAAAGTGTCGTGCTGGAAATTCCATAAACATAATCCTTTCCCTAATAGCAAGAAATATTCCAATATATTTCAAACATATTTGTCAAAAATATTCCTGTGTTCCACTCCAGAAATATATTTATGGTAGATTTTTGGAATATTAAAAAAAAACATGAATCATTCAAGAATACACCAGAAATATTCCTGCAGCCGGATTATAGCCGGATTAGAATATTTCCTTGGTATATTCAGAATATTTTCAAAATATACCAAAAATATTCTTTGCTATTAGGGTTACTTTAACTAAGCAATCTGGTTTACTAATAAATGGGTAAGTTAATGCAACCTCAGATATATTACAAATATTTTATGAAGTAATTTCATTGTATATAATTATTAATGATCTTATACATATTTTAATATTAGAATATTCTTGTTATTACTATTTTTTTAGTGCCGATGATTGGCAGTGCAGTAAATGTGGAAATGTAAATTGGGCAAGAAGGCAACAATGCAACATGTGTAATGCTCCAAAATTTGGCGAAGTTGAAGAAAGAACAGGATATGGAGGTGGATATAATGACAGAGGAGTTGTTGAGTATAAAGAAAGACAAGAGGAAGATGATGATGAATACGATGAGTTTGGTCGTCGTAAAAAGAAAAGAAAACTAGAAAATAAATCTAATAATGATGTGAAAGAACCGAAACACAGCAATTCTTTGAAGGGAAAGTCAAAGAGTGATGAAAATGAAGATAGTGATGATGAAAATACAAAAAATATTTGCAATGAAGGAGAAAATAAAAAATACCATGTAAATATATAATTATTAAATTATATTTTTATGAGTAAATACATTATCGCATATTTAGTAAGATATAACAATTTAAACAATGAGTATTGCATTATTTAACAATTTAGGAAAAAAAATGTCAAGTAGAGAAAAAAGAGGAGGAGAAGGAGGAGGAAGAGGAGGAGGAGGAGGATGAGGAGGAAGAAGAGGAGGAAGAGGAGACTGAAGAAAAGGCTGATGTTGATGAGGATGAAGACGAAGAAGATGACGATGATGGTGATTTATCAAAATATGATCTTACGGCATGGGATGAATTTTCTTCACCTCATAAAAAAACGTAATTATCTTTTCAATTTTTATAACACACGACAGTTCTATACATATTATATAACGCTATTTGAAAAAAAATTATTTACCACTTTCAGCTCCAATGGCAATACGGAATCTTTGGATGAAAGAGGATCAAGATAAATGTGTAATTTTTGAACAATTTTCAAGTTATTGAGTGAAATGTCTGTAAATTAAACATACAATAATAATAGTTACTAGTTAATTTTTACTTGATATTTTATCAAATCAATTTTAATTTGAGAAATTGTACAATTTGTTTTCATTTAAATTGGCCATTTGTTTATTGTAATTTATACATCGCATTGCATATAGAACTTTTATTTCTATTGTATAAAAAATAAACATTAAATAGAAAATGTTTGCATTTTACTGATCACATTCAGCACAGAACACACCAATGAATTGTGACATACAATACTAGAAATTAGCCACAGTTATTGTAAACATGGTTTGTATGAAATACGATATACACTACATGCCTATGACTTGACCGCCTTACAACTTAGCGCACGGAAGCTCTCACGAATTAGTACATTCATTTTACGTGCTTTATAATAAAGGAAAACGTATTCGTATTAATTGGAGGGATCTTGAGGAAAGAATGGCGCTGCTAAATCGTGAAAGTTCCGCCCTCGTGCAGGGGCTAGGTCGTAGTCGTGTACATTTGTTGTAGTTGCAAATATAAACAAAATCAATGCTTTTCTGACAAAATAAATAAACAAAATGAGAAAGTAAAAAGAAACTAAAGTGAATCAAGATAAAAAAATTTACATAGATACAACGAATATATCTTTTGCACTTCTCTTAGCATCTTTATATGTACGATTGATTATTACACATTAAATGATGAATAAAGCTCTAAGGTTTATAACGTGTGATAAAGAGAAATGAATTTCAAATAAAATGATCATATATAATTGTGTTTGTTTTACCCACTTTTATGTTAAAAAAATTTGAACGATTTGCAGAAGCAAATTAATTGGTTAACATATATTATGAGAGATGAATATTATAGCAACCAAATTGAATTACTTACTAATAAATTGACATTATTGGTAATTACTTTCAGACTGATAGCATCAAACTTTTATTGTCGTTTCGTCCTTGGTGCATATACTATTTTTTATAACAAGTGTAAAGAGAGTACCCTCCTTCCGTTCCGTTTAGAAAAGAAAATCAACTGATTTTAGACGCGGACGAAAACTAGTAGTTTTTCACCCTAGAGCGGAAACTAGTAAGTTTCCGTCTTCTAAAACAGAACGGAAATAGGACAATTTCCGTGCACGTGTTACAGAAAAGTATTATTATACTAAATGCATAAGTTCGTAGACGAACTATATACTACACTATATAAATACTACTTCGTAAGTATGTAGACTTCACTTCACTTTTATTTGAGCTTTCTTATGCGCAAACAACCAATCAGATTGCTGCTCTTATTGAAAAATTCATTTAAATTTGCTAGTAATATGTCAGATTAACAATAAATGATCAGTTTATTTTTAATGATTGCATAAACTAACAAGTTTAGGTTGGATCAACCGTCATAATTATTTTAACAGCACTGCCAATGAATTCTATAAGTCGCAATTGTACAATTTAGTAAATATTAAAATGTGTATAGTGAGGATGTAAAATATATTTACTGCAGATCTAATCAATAAAAATATATTTCATTTCAATTTACTATATATAGAAATTAAATTACATTAAATTTTCTTAGTAAACATTAAAAAATGCGACTTACATACGATATGATACGATATATTTTTGTAAGATAATTTTGGTTAAACTATTCTTTTTATCCTATATGTAATATGATATTACTCAACGAGGAAAAAAGTGGTTTTAAGTTGGTAACCCAAGACAAAGGCGAAGATTTACCAACCTGAAACCACTTTTGTTCTAGTTGAGTACGACATTTTATTCACTGTGAAAATGAAATATGCTTGTAGCCCTGCGGGCTACCAATACATTTTATTTTTAAGGTGATTAAAACTATTTCTTATTTACCCAAATATATATTTACAATGTTTATCAAGTTCCTGGATTAAAAAATTAAAATGCTTAAGGTTTCCACAATTTTAGTAAGCCATCTTCACTGTAAGAACACAGTAAATTCTGATGCGGATGGTGAGCTAATCCAATGACATCTTTTTCATGAATCTGAAATAAATTAAATAATATTTAACTTCTACAATGTAAAAAAAGCGATGTCAAATATTCTCATTATGTTTGATAATTTAATTTTTATTAAAAAGAAACGATTTTGTTAAGTCAGAATTTAAAGACGAGTGTTTTACTTAAATTAATCTTAAAATCGAATGATATAAATAAATATTTACGTTTAAGGTTCTTTCCAGCTTTCCTGATGATGTAGAGAAGCAGTAAAGTACAAGATCCTCGCCAACACAGTATATAAATTCACCACGAGGACTAACAACACTGCAAACAAAATCTCCGCCCTCTCTTTTACCACTGGAAAATGATCTTACTATTTGTCCTTGCATGTTCATTATAACTACTGTATTGGAACGGTTGCAAACTACAAAATGTTCTGGATTTCTGGGCAATGTCTGTATACCATTAACTGTTAAGTCCGCTGAACCTAAAGATTTATAGGTTCCAATGCATTCTTTCAATTTTAAACTCCACACCTTTACAGTTCCATCAGATGAAGCACTGAAACAAAGAATGATATTTATATCACAACTGACATATGTTTTTGACAATTGTTCCTGTCTATTCTAGTGCATTCAATGTATTTCAGTAGTCTTGTCTATAAAGTATATTAGACATAATAAGCATGATAATAATTATCTGTTTTTGAATGCAAAAACAAATGTAGTTTACAATATACTATTCTGCATTCAGAGAATGAGTTAATAGCAAGCTATTTTACATTTACACAATCGGAAAAAAAATATCTAAATTAATGGATAAATGGATTTACCTTATTAAGCTATGTCCATCAGGTGCAAAAACTACTTCGTTCACAAATGAAGTATGACCACGAAATTCTTTCAAAATATTACCGGATTTCAAGCCATGTATTCTGAAAAAATATAAAATTTATGTCAACATTCATATTATCAATTATATATTAATATAAGTAAACTGATTAAAGTGTATGATTTATGAAGTAAATAAAAATTCTATTTAATAAAATATTACCGAAATTAATTTATTTATTTCTTGATTCATCTAATCATTCTAATAGAAGTAAAAGAAAAAAAAATTTCTAATATGTTTATATATATGGAGTTCATTAACATATGCATACTTGTTCTCCATATGACAGTTTAGGAGCATGCATGCTCTTAAGTAATATTGGTAACAATGTTGGACCTGTGCCATTAGTTTATTTAAATTTTAAAGAAATAGATTTATTCTAATTGTTCAAATTTTGAGGGTTAAGACCCCTGACATTTATTTCATTAAAATCTAACTAAACTAACGACGCAGGTCCAGGACATCATTGAGAGTAATTTCGTTCTTTGGAGTATATATCTAAAGTTGATATATTCCAAGTTATGGGTGAAATTTTTCACTCCCAACTCAACCCCGATGCACTCCAAAGGACTGTTAATATCGTCCATAGAGAGACAATCCTCGTACTACTAAATGATATAAAATATGTTTTCTGTATACTTTTTTTGCATTAAATATGATTATGCAAGAAAAAATTAGTTTCATTTGAGTGTTTTAGAGATATTTGCGATAAACTGCCATTATTACCAATTTTTGGTCATATCTTTTGAACAGCATGAGAGTGACTTTTTTTTACTTTTATTGTAATCGCCGAGAGAAAACACGATGATTTCATGTTTCATAACCCCACCGTAGGGCAGGGGGTTCTGTGGGTTTATAATTACTATATTTGTTTATAAATGATTATTATTACCTAATTGTTGCATCAAAAGATGCTGACAGTATTTGACTATTGTCTCTACTAAATTGAAGACAAGTGACTCCTTTTGAATGTGCCTTTTCAATTCTTCGTAAACACTGTCCACTTTGTACTCGCCAAACTTTAATTTTACCATCCTTTGCACCCCCGGCAATCATTTCACTATCTCTGCTAAATGCCATTGACAATACAGCACTCTCCATCATCATAAAGTTATCTTGTGCTTGGTATTTAAGATCTTTCCTGATCTTTCCTGTTGTGAAATTCCAAACTTCAAGAAAACCATCCACTGAACCAGTTACTAGATACTGACCATCCGGGGAAAATCTAGCGCACTCAACGTGTGATTTTTGTCCAAATTTAATTTGTTTGGACAATTGTGTGGGATATTTTTCATCCTCTTGATCGCGTACAGCTGCTTTACCTCGAAACAAGTCAATCGTTGTACCTGGAGGTAATAAACCTTGGTGCTGTTGCCATTTTAAAGCTTGACCCAAAAGAGCTAAAAGACGGCTGGATGGTACAACCGAAACTTCCCCTGACAAGGCTTGAGCTATGTAAGCTCTACGTTTTTCTTTTGAGCTGCCATCTGGATAAGCTTCACGCGGATCAAAGTAAGAACGAACCAAAAGATTTTCTATAAATGTAAAAAAGTAATTGAAATATTATTATTTACAGAAAGCAAAGAGATAGATAATTTGAAAATTTTTATAGTAATTACCTAAATGGATGTAACGTTCGGGTTCCTGTTGTTTCATCATTATCATTGGATCTGTCTGTCTTAGTAATGATCTTGCTGCCCCTAATTCTCGCAATTCTATGAGCTCTAAGACTATCTACAAGTAAATAAGAATATAACTTGTTATTAATGATAAAAGATAAAATTAATAACAAATAGTCCTATGGATGTTTATCTAATTTAATTATGTTTTTTAATATTTTAATTAATCCTTTATTATTCCCCTAGAAAAATGAAACATATGGTCTATATGTGTGTTAACAATTTCATACAAGAAAATAAAAAATTCATGTAAGAGCATATGTTTTTTCTTAATCCATATATGACTATATATGGTCATGCATGGTTTAAGGAAAAACATATTATGACATATGAATTTTTTATTTTCTTATATGAAATTGTTAAAACATATATGACAATATATGATTAATTTTTACTAGGGTTATATTGTAGCAATTTTCTTGGCAAGCAATGACATTAAAATAAAATAGACGCAATAAATTAATTAAAATTATTGGAATAAATTAAAAACGAATGACATACAATGTTAAACAGAAATAATAGTATAATTAATTTTGTGAAATGTACAAAAACAAAATTTCATATGAAAAATTAACTTGAAAATACATATAAATATATTCAATGAATAATTACTTGTTCATATAAGTCAATAAGTTTTTTGTCTGGTAATTTTAGTGACTGTATTGCTTTGAGAACTGTATCCCAATGTCCATTATTTATGTCTGCAACAAAACCATCTACACTGTCTACGGTATTTAAAGACACACCTGACTCTTCCTGTAAATAAATAATTGTTATTTAAATTATATTCTATTAATGCTATTTTTAAAATACAATGCAATTTTTTTTAAAATAAAAATACAATAAAACATCCAGATTAATAAAGTATACCGAATTAATAATTATTATTATTATTATTAGTTGTATTATTGCCAGAGAACTATAGAAATGTTCAAAAAGACCCCTTGCTTTTATAATCAAATTATTCTCAAATGTTCTGTCAACACTTAGGTTTATTACTTTTTTTTAATTTTTAAATTACACAATGAATTAACCAAATATATTCTAGTTTTTAAACAGAATCACTAGGTGTTGATCAATACATTTTATTTTAGATTTGCTTTTATAATCAAATTATTCTCAAATGTTCTGTCAACACTTAGGTTTATTACTTTTTTTTAATTTTTAAATTACACAATGAATTAACCAAATATATTCTAGTTTTTAAACAGAATCACTAGGTATTTAGGATCAAGCCACTGATTTTAGTATAAACCAGATTACACCATGGGGAGGTAATCGGTTGGACTTAATAATAACAACAAACAACAAATTTAAAAAGTTAAAAACTAACCTGTAAAGATTGTAATGTTTTAACCATATTTGACTCCTTTAGATATTGCTGTATGAGCCGAATCACACTAAAAAATACAACAATAATGTAAGTTATCTTATCGAAAATATATTTAGAATAATGTATTAGATAATTACTAAAAACTTACTCAGCAGATTCAATTTCAATCGACATGTTTCTTTTTTGATGGCAAAATTATCTACCTAAAATTAGTATTTGCTCACTAATTAATAATAATTGATTAAATCAATTCACAGAAGAGTCTCTATAATTAATAATTGTTGCCCATGTATCACATAAATATTACGATACAAATTCTACTCAATTATTATTGTATTAACAATCAGAAGAGATCGTTAACTACCAATAACCATTCCAAATGTTGAGACGAATTGAGATGAGCTCAGGGCACTGCAGTGTGGAGAATTTTAGGTCCGGGGCTCGCACTTGAAGTTAGTAACGAAGCGTTCAACAGTGTTCAACAAAACTGCTTAAGGTGATGTTTAAGGTCTGCTGTCACGGAGTTGGTGTCTTTTATAATCAAAATTTAATTATTTAATATTTTATGATATACAGACCAGAGCGCCATTCTGGGGACACGGAAGTGTGATTTGGTTC
>JABFPN010000844.1:0-37249 GCA_022817305.1 Leptoteleia sp. ZL-2020
ATTTTGGTTGAAGTAACTAAAAAAAATATTCTGACCAACATATTTGGTTATTTCAACTAAAAATTTTGGTCAGCTAAAAAAGAACCAAATGTTTGGTTAACACAACTAAACATTTTTCTCCGTGTATACTCATCGTAATTTGAATACCGAGAAAGACCATAATTAATTCTTTTCCTCTCCATTAAGTAAATTAAATTTATTATTCTAATTTCTTAATTGAGTGAATTAATTTCAATTAACATTTTTATTTTTCTCCGCATAAATCATTAATTAAACCATACTTTTAGAGCTACAATTTCGAAATAAAACACGACAGTTTTCAATCACATAATTTTGATTTTAATTGTTAACTATAATAATTGAATAATTTAACGAAGCTGTTGTTGATATTTTGTTTCAGCACACCTTAACAGGCCATTGTGAAAAAGTGATGGCAGCGAAGTTTCTTGGCGAGCCGTCAAAAGTTGTCACCGGCAGTTATGATAGAACTCTGAAAATTTGGGATCTCCGCAGCAAAGCTTGTGAGTATATAATATTATTATACATTTAAATAATTATGCAGTAATTTTATTATATATCGAGTTACAAGCTGTAACTGAAAAGTTTTACGACTGATATCATAATTTCAAAATTAAATTACTTTCGGGATATTCCGCTGTGTAATGCATCTTTCGTTATGGAGAACGCACGACCCAGTGCACTGATCAAAAAACCAATTCTTAGTTCATCAAAGTGTATGAAATTTTTTCATATATTTTCACAAATATGCAGGAAGATACTTCTATAGTATTTCTAGTTTATTGTCTATCCCATAAGAACAAAATCATGATTCCCAATTTCAACAGAATTGAAAAAAAGCAATCACATTCTTCTTCACATTTGACTGACTTTGTTGCATTTAGTCAGTCGTAGTGAACTTGTTGTTTCTCTGTCGTACCTATAAACCTCAACAAATGTTTAAATCTTTAGTTGCATTTTTATTCCCTTTTTACATCCACGGGTAAATCTGGTGCCTCAAATGGAACAGTGGCGATAGCAGTCTTAAAACTTTCCTGCCATGCCATGTATTTTCTTTGCGTTAGAACAAGTCAATTATATATAATTTTAATGTAATATAAATTATTACAATACAATTTAAATTTGTTTACACCCCCCATTAAATGTAAATAAAATACTGAAAATTTACTGTTGAAATAAATATTAGATGACGTATGTATTTTTATAATATTCGACTGTTGAAACAATCACAGAAGCATCTTCATGTTATTGTAACATTTCGCTTCCGAGTTTGATAGATACCGATCATATAGAGAGGCACTTTTATGTGTCACAGAAGCATGTATTATTTACACTCTATGCTTACATAATAAAAAAATATGCCATCGGCAGTAATTATGGATTGTATTATATCGATTAGTCACTGCGCAATGTGCAGTGTACCTTTATAGCCTTTTGGAAACAATAAAACAAACAGAGGATCTGCGCAGTCATTCATATGTATATTCCGCAGCTCGTTGACCGAACACAATACAATGGGTACTAGTGTACGAGCGAATATCAAGTTCAATGAAACGCATTCGCTTATAGTGCCGAGTATTAACGAGGATTATAAAAAGAAGTGCCATTCTTTACCCTTGCTCTACAAGATTAATTACTCAGATAGATCTCTAATTGTTAAAAAGTAAGTTTCACTCGTTCGTTCTGGGAATTTCCGCATTCTCTGGCCCTTTAATCGATGCGTAGTGTCACTTGCTGTCAATCTATATTGGAACCATTATTTTTATTCAGTTATACTATAAAATACACAACATAACGAACTACTATCTCGCACTCATTATTGAACGCAAACGATTAAATAATGCGAATAATCTAATCCAATAAATGCCAAAGGGTAAAAAATGACGCGAAGATTTTCCATCTGAAAGAAAGATTGAGTAATAAAATTGAAATTGCCCGGAATTTAAAGACGTATTTGAAGTGTCCTCAATTTTCTTTGTAAAGATATTCGCGTGCGAAATATTGGATCCGTGTGACTGGAGCACGCGAAAGACGTTGAGTTTGGTGATTCCCGAGTTTGAGGTTGAAAATGATGTTTTTACACTTCTTATAGACGATTTGATTCGCGGTGTCGTTGCAGTGAGAACATTTTTCAGATTTGGTAGATTTTCTTCGCTTTTAGTTTAAATCATTACTCAAATCATATCTAAGAATTTGGTAATTTTTAGTAAATTATAATAATTAAAGAACATATTTCTTTTACTCTAGTAAAAATTAAATTACGACTGAAATATGTCCCTGGCTAAGCAGGAACATGTCATTTTTGAATTAACATTTCTGAGAATTGCCAGAATCATAACAATTTTCCGATTTTCGAAATGACCGTATAGTTAGAATTTTCTACGTGGACCATTTCAGAGAACTTTGCTGCTTGTAATATATATTATAATAATAATTTAATTATAACAATTACGATTCAACTAATATTTTATAGTCCAAAAATCATTTTCTGTTTTGTAATATATGCCTTAAAAAAACTATTACTTTTTTTTAAGTATTATATAATTTTTAACGAAAACGAAATAAAACTAGCTTCAACCTGAGGCAATTTTTGTCAGTGCGGTAACAAATTTCCGGCGGATTAAATGAAAATTATGGCACGGATAATAAAAGTAACGTGTACCTTCACATTATACTGCAGATACCGCCCGATTCAAACAATATGTTTATTTCCTTCTTGCCGTAAGGGTTGCATAATGTCCTGAAAATATTAAATTTTGCATTACGCTTGTACGCAAATAAACGCACACGATACTATTTATCACGTCCGTTGAATCGTATCCAGGGAAATGGATCTTGAGAAGCGAGGAGAGGACAACATAAACACGAATTCGAAAAATAAAATATATTGACTAAGGTAAAGAGAAGGCTGAGTGCACAGTGTCGTCTACTGCGACATACTCTAAAAGGTAAAGCAGAGTATTACCTTCGGCTTTATTTGACTCGCGACGCTCGCTCTTTCTCACATGCAAGTGTGTAAAGTCGTGCGCGGACGAGGTGCATCAATTCGGATAGCGATATCCAAGATTCAGAGCAAATCGAGGAAGTCGCACGAATGTGGTTGCGGTGCGAAATTCCATTGCTGCGAAAATCTGAGGAACAATAACACATACATTTATTGCATACAGCATAAAACGATTTTTACTTCAAATTTAAAATCTTTGCTTTGACGTAAGAAAATCGTGGCGTATATTTTCTTAGATTTATCGCATATGTAAAAGGTTGCAACTTTACTATAATGCAAATATGTTGGTTAGAACAAAAATTTAAAAATATATTTTGAGATGTGTGCATTGAATTGCATTCATGTTATCAACGTATGTACTTTTCGTGCAGTATTTTTTTTCATAAATATTTTTTGGCTTGTATATGTTTTTATATATTATTTATATAAAATAATACGAATTCTTATTCAGATATACATTCAGAGGAAATTGACAAATGCTTTTACGAAAATTATAGTACCCTTTGTAATATAATAGTTATAAGTATAAATTACATTTGAAAATATGTTAAAAGGAAATAATTTTATTTAGGAATTGAACCCGTTACCTTAGTTATCGTATGCTCCCTTTAGCACCAGTATAAGACACTTCCTGGAAAAAAGACTATAACATGTTATAAAGAATACTTTAGATACTTACAAGTCCCGAATTATTATAAAATACAGTAACAATTGCTGATAAATTTCTCATAGCATATAATATTATGCTTTTTAATTAAGAAATTAATATGACCTGTTTGAGTAATATGACAGTGACACTTCATATTTATAAATATCCTCGTTAGTTACATTGTACAATTCATTTTCACGTTACTGATGCGTTATAAGAGGTAATTGTGACATCAGAAAGTAGGGCGACAATCGTTCTTCTAGCACATTCTTGTTAATCATAATACGTATGATGAACAATACATTAGCTGTTCATTTTCTAAATGAAAAGTAGTAACTAGTAGTCGGCATGAATGATTAATTCGATTGTATAAATAATGCAATTGCAGAAATGATACGTAAAATCTGGGGAACTGTGAATTCCATGTTCATTATTCAATGCTAATTGACCTATTTTATAATATTTTACCTTTGATGGTATAATAATATTGATGTTTCGATATCTCTTCGTAGAAAAAGTGTTTTGCTTTAATTGAACATTATTTAGTCTTATATTATTGAAATTATATTTTATATGCAAATAATAATAAACGTATTTATTAATGAATATAATTATTAATTAATTGAATAAATATATTTTTAACATATTGATTATTAATTAATTATTGTACAATTTAATGAAGAATGTAACAATAGCTCAATAATATTTTTGAAATAAATTTGTTACGTCAAGTAATTTACTTTCAAATGAATTATTGAAAAAATATTTGCTATTTGTAATTATCATATTTTCTTAATTAAACAACGTTATTCTACTATTAGAATTCAGATTATATTATACATAGTTATGTCTATTACATTAAACTTACTGTGTATCATCAATAATATATATTTTCCTTATTACTTTTTCTTTTAATATTTAATATGTATCAAATGTTTTGCAACTTTGATGTTAAAAGTAATGGAAACATTTCTAATGTACAATATATTTACTTCTTTCTGAATCAATAGTTTAATCATATAGCTCATTAAACTCAGATATAAAATCATTGCAATTCAATGTAATATAGTTTCCTCGAGTATACGTGGAAAGAAATCTAAATTCTTTCAACATTTTTATCAAGATGTGAAAGATATGTTTTCTTTCAATAATTTCATGCATTTGTATTACTACGATAATGAAGAAAACTCAATATATTTTTAATAATTTTAATTAATACCGCAATTTCTCCTTTCATACAAACATACACGGAGTTGTTAAAAATAATTAAATTAAAATGTGCAAACATTTTACTGTTTGAAAATCTGAACTGAATAATTTTATGTAAAGGCTAAATAAAAAAAAATTAAATAAAAATGCAGCGAAAGCTTATTGTAACAATAACTAAAACAAATATTGTAAAAGCTTTCCAACAGAAATACTTACAAAGCACAAAACTTTATACATTAACTTTCAATTGGTAACTTAAAGCTTGGTCAATTATGTTAAGAAGAGCGATAATTAATTATGCATTTTTATAATGTAAATTTTGATACAATATTTCGAATTGTAAAATAATTTATTTGAAAGAATAAATTAGAATATATAATGACCTTTAAGTTTTATCTTTCTTAAGATGATAGGAAATGTATATCTGAATGACTGATGTGTCCAACAACGCATATTCTTACAAAGATCCGTGTGAAGGATAACAGTGCAAGACATGATACTTTGTGCAAGTCGTTTTTTTAAAGACAGCAAAAGATACGAGCACTTCAAAGCGGCGTTCATGACCATACTTGTGCCTTGTTGAATGCATTCGCGTCAAACGAGTCTTATCTGACTGAGAATAGTTACTACGTTTCAAGTACATTCATTCATATGACTTAGAGCTGTCCAAAATTGAAGTTTCGTCATCTTTCTTTTGCCCCCTCGTGTATATCTATGATATGCTCATAAAAATAAATAATGAACGTTCGCAAAGTATACATTTTTCATCCATTCTTTATATATAAAACAAACATTTTTCATAAAATATTGGTTTTATTAGTTCAAAGTGACATTTAATTTATAAAACTGAAATTATAAATTTTACATGCTCAAATGAGGTTATACGTAAACGTTCATTTAAATGATAATAAATTCAAGTATTTTTAAACATTTATATTCTAAAGGATTGTCAACTGCTTAGTCTTCATCTCTTCAAATGTAGACTACAAGAATATATTCGTTATATAATTTATATGATCTATATTGATTAAAGATTGAACAACGTAGATTCAAAATTATTTCATCATATATTTTTCACGAGAAAAAATTTTCATTTTATTGGCTATAAAAAATTTATTTTTCAAATCGAATAACAACTATGATCTGCAACAAATCA
Organism: Leptoteleia sp. ZL-2020; assembly: GCA_022817305.1. Lineage (NCBI taxonomy): Eukaryota > Metazoa > Arthropoda > Insecta > Hymenoptera > Scelionidae > Leptoteleia > Leptoteleia sp. ZL-2020. The sequence goes on from JABFPN010000844.1 coordinate 6,037, forward strand.
ATAATAACTGGAGCCAAGAATATTTCAGCAATAATTTTATATTCAATAAAAAGAAAATTTTTAAAATTTGTTATAATTTTTTTTCCTTCTAAAATATGCTTATATTTTAATATTATAATTTTGTATTCAAATGTCAATAACTTGTGCTTAATTATAATAATATTTCATCAACTATTAGCAGGCATCTATTAAACTCGTGTAACAAGTAAAAATATGGAATTGACAAATGTAATTATGCATGAAATTAGGGTCAAATTTATGGAATTACAAAATACTTCATTTTCATTTTAACTATTCAAATTAAAACTTATTATTTATTGCACTAATTTAATTTATTTAAGAGCTTTAAAGTTGATTAAAACAATACAATCATTACTTTGTGAAGATGAGATTATTTTACTGCAGTAGTTGACCAATGATAAAGCGGGCAATATATATCCCGGGTAATTAGTTTAAGCTGTACCAAAGCATGTTATTCACATGTAAAATGTGACTAGAAGTACCTAATCTTATAAAATATTATCCGTATGCGCAATAAGCCTTACGGTACAAATTTCAGTTAGCTTTATAGCATTACAAATTGAATACGGTCGATCTTTAATGATTTACGTAAAATGTCATTTCATCTTCTTAAAATCACAATGTTAAATCATTTTGGAACAACTATATTTCTTATAAATTCATTTAATACTACAATTTTTGAACTTAATATAATAATATTTGGAGAGTAGTATCACGTATCATAATTAGAACATCGATTTTATAAACCATCGAGAAGACGTTTAAACCGAATGAATTTAAACTCAGCTCGTGGTCTTTTAGAACGTGTCATGATTACAAAGTCTTTAAAATTGTTTTCGCTGAAACTTGCACGCGGTTTTTCATTTTTTAACGTACGTTAAAAGTTTTCACAAAGTGAACACACTGGTTTACCATACTAAAAAATAAATAACAACGTCACTTGCAGTATGTACTGCAAAATAAAAGTTATGCCGAGCTTTTGTCACATAAGACAGTTTTAACGTCATTGTTCTCTGCTTTCGTGTAATTATTACACTAAAATTCATTCAACACCAAGGAAAAATGTGTTATGTCAAGTGTAATTGACTTAAGAAAGTACTCTGTTACAGACAGTTTTTTGTTTCCTTTGCGACCGTTGTCACGAACTTTAACGCGTGACATATTCAATTGTTATTCGAGCACATACACACCAGTGCTCATTAATTTGAATACTGTTCTCATCTTGAATGCGGGATGGATATAGTCGAATTAATGAGAAGCAGTGTACGTAGTAAATACAACACTCACGCATACTATGAATAGTTGCTCAATTTTATTTTGTACAAACGCAACTTTCATAATAATATAATAATAATAGAGTTACACCAAAACAAATTATTAATATTACTTTTAAATAATTGGATTACATTATATTCCCAGATTTTATAACCGTTAAATGTGCTTACAATGAAAGTTCTTATTAAGAGTTAAATGACATTTATTTGAATACTGCTCTCAACTTGAATGCTGGATGGCTACATTTGAATTAATGAGAAATAGTGTACGCAGTAAATGCAACAACCATGCACACTTTAAATAGTCGATGAAATTTATTTTTCGCATAAACATAACTTTCGTAATAGTGGAATTATGTCAAACGAATTACTAATTAATTCACATTTTAATCATTATTATTTTATTCAGCCATTAGAATTTACATTATATTTCAGTTATCTTATATGATAAATCCAGGTCGAACATATTGTCTTGATATTTTTCGACTTTCAGTATTCATTCAGCTTCTCAACCTTTCAGCTTTTGTTAAATTTTTGTAATTTAAATTTTATCTTTTCATTCTATATTCTTGTAACATTATATATGTCACAGATATAAATTTTTACATGGGTCAATGTTTTTTTCCTAGCATTGTAAAAGAGATAAAAAAAGAACAAATACTGTTAAAGTTTTCAATACTAAGCAAAATGGTTGATAAAAATAATTTGGAAATTCTTAAATTATGTAAACAATTCTTGAATAATTAATTCTTTCATTATAATGACGAAATTTATTTTCATGACATTCTAATCAATCAAAACAATTGAATCTTTCAGTTATTGCCTAAATTAGCTTGAATATTTATGCTTTAAACTATAGTTAACAAATATTGTTTCTCAATGTACAAGTTTAATGCAATGTATTTAAAGTAACATCCGTTCAAAAAATAGATCATACTTAATTAAATTATAGTTTTTTTATTTAATATGTATGTTACTCTTCATATTCTTTTAAATGAATGCAAAATTTCTTTGACATATCTTTCAAAAAGAATTTATTGTAATTATAAAAAAACTTATTTCAAATGAATCTTTTTTATATAAAAGCATAAACTGTATAAAAACAAATCATTTTTACCGAAAACGATTGTTCTTTTAAATTTAATTTTATTTGTTGAAATAGAAGTAGTGTCTAAACATTATTATGCATTTATAATTGAAACAGCCTGACAATGATATAAACTGAATTATACATCAATTACTACAAGTATTGATTTTTATTGTTTCCACTTTATTGAGAATAATTCTGTCGTTGGTGTATCATTATAACAAATGCCATTGCTGTTTTGATACTAACAGTGAATTAATCGCAAGCCACGACATCATTTAGAATGAAAATTATTTACGTCACGTAAAGCTCATATAATACACGTATTAAAGAAGCATGTTTTTAGAAAGTTTAAAAGGTCAATCGTTTTGAAGCCAAAGTATAGTAGTATTATTTATTCGGTACATCATCAACGTAAAATAAAATTAATAATAAATCGCCTGTTAAATAATTGACGCAACAACCCGAGGGCCTTACAAAAACGTGTTAACTTTGTAATACATGAAGTATAATATAACGTATAATTAACAATACGGAAACATTTTGTACTTCGATAAACGCTTACTTTTTCATAAGATTCAACTCAGTTAATAATGTTGATATATACCAAGTGTTGATTTAGAAACCATCATTTAGAAAGTTTATTAGCCTATCAATTCGCAATTACAGTAATTTATGTTTTCTCGTAACCATTATTCATCTTTCGATTCGCAATTTATTACGAATCGTATTCTGTGAAACACGTATCATAATTTTCCTATTGTAAAACATGGTGAAAAATAAAATATTCCTCTTGCCAGTCTAAAAGTCTGCGTTCATTTTGTTGAAAGGTATTGAAACGAAATTTGCGGGATCCAGCTGCAATGACCTAGTTACGTCTGATGGCTCAGGCTCCACGATAATCAGCGGTCATTTTGACAAAAGAATAAGGTTTTGGGACACGAGATCGGAATCCAATTCTAATGATATTCTATTGCAAGGCAAAATAACATCGCTTGACCTATCACGTGGTAAGTAACATAAGCTTTCGAACACCGATTGAATTTATAATTGACATTCGAGACGGGCAAAACAAATGAGTCTTTTAATATTGAAGTAAATATGTATCTACCTTATTTATCATTTTACTCGGTATGACTTACTATGTGTAAAATTCATTAATTGAAATTCTTTAAAAAAATCAAATACTTGACAAAATATTATATTTTGGTATGAGGAGACTATGATTTTCTTTCTTTGTTGTATCCAATATAATTTAAATTTTATATAAATTTCAATTTTAACTGCATATTTATTTATACCCCATCGTTTTACTGTTTTGTAGACGTAAACTACCTTTTGAGTTGCGTGCGAGATGATACAATCAATCTTCTTGATTTGCGAATGAAACAAGTTGTTACATCTTTCAGGTAAGAACACTATAAATAGATAGCTTAACATTTTTCTTTTCGTTTCTTATTTCTCCGATAACAGCAAGAAAGTAAACAACATAATATATAGTTAACATGTAATTTTAACAGAATATGTACATTGGTGTATAAAATATTTTTATGATATTATGCTTGAAGATTTATTGAAGATATACTAATATGGGTTAATTACGTGAAAAAAAATTTAAAGAAAACAGCACATAAAATAAAAATTAAACTACTAACGTAAAAATCATAATATATTACTCATCATATTGCTTTTTTTTTCAATGTCATGTGTTTAAAATACATACATTTATATTTCTGTTGTAGAGTATCTATTTAAGGTTAACGAATCATCGAAACAGTTCAAATAATTATATATTATATCATGTCTAAAGCAAAGTAAACCTATTTGCGAATTTGTGCCGTGTTTGAATTTAACATTAAACGTTAAAACAAAAATATATTGTAGTACTTGCAATCAATGTAAATAAATATTTATTATCTGTCACTCGGGACACAGTATCTGCGCTTCATTTGTCGATCAAAACGAAGGAAAGGCACATATACAGCCATCCTTTTTTCTCTTTGCTTTCTGTCGCGAATTCATGTAGATTTTACCCGTGTGCAATTTAAAGCCAATTGCACGACGACGTAAATGTTTATTGTCACTGTCGAACAAACAATCCCTTTTTTATTTCCAAACATTCTAGTCCCGTTAGTAGAGAACGATCGAAAATTGGGGGATTTGGATGCTTGCCAAGCGTTCGTTGTAAAAATGTTAGCATTGTGCCAGTTTCCGTATAATTAGTTACACCTTCTCACATAATCACTTATAAGCACTTGATACTAGGCACAGAGAGAACAATTTTTCCACTTAGCCATTATCATAAGTAATGTCACAATGGCACAGTACGAAATTAGAGCAGCCATTTCAAATAATAATTTAGAACAGGAGCCGTTTATAAATGATATAAAATATTTGTCTGCATTTTTATCTCCAAATAAAATAATCGTTTGTATAATTTGGACGTTAACTGTGCGCATACACGTTACATTTGTTCGCTTCTTTATGAAATACCAATATTCGAAAATAAATTTCACGCTACCTCGTGTAAATTGACATACGGTATTTCAATCATAAACATCAATGGCCGAGTTATGGCAGTTTACATTCGGGGTACATTCTCGGTGTAAAAGCACAGTCGTTTTTCAGTTATTGTGGTTGTAAAAGTTGTACAATGTATTACAAAGATGTCTTTGAATTTTATTTCCTTGGAATTAATAGGGAAAAATGTTGAAGGTATTGCAAACGAGGAACCTTGCAAAGAGTTACATAAGACATGAATGACAGATGTTATAACCCTTGTGAGAGTAGAGTAATTGATTCTCATTAATATTCTTTAAACGTTTGAAAATAAGTATTGCACTTATAAATCTATCCAATTTAATTAAACAATAATAAACGATTTACTGTTTATCTTGTTCTGAAAACAGTTTTCAATTTTGAACATTTCATATTGTGTAAATGAATTCAGTTTTAAATTTTCTTCATATTGGCATAAGTAAAGATTTTTAATTATGTGAAGGATAGGCATAATGCAATGTTCCATACAGGGAGAAAGGTTTTTACAGCGAACAAATAGAATTTAAGCAAAATTTGATGAAAGTTATTTTGAAGAATGTATGCATTATATAAAAAATAATGTAATTACTTATTTATTATTTTTCTAATAAATGTAGATTTTATTAAAATTATTATGTAAAGAACTAAATTTACACAAAGGCCATTTAACTTAGCAGAAGATAGTTTTACATTCTCTACGTGTGACTTTTATATATGTGTATGAACTTAACTTACTTAACTTATTGCTTGCTTGCTTACTACTTGACTTAAACTGGTTTATATTTTGTCTAAAACCTGCATTAATTTTATTCTTTTAAATAGAAGATTTGTATCCCGTTTATATTTGTTTTAATAAAGTTTAATAAATGCATAAATTTAAAGAATTTACCTGCCTATCATTAATAAAATTACTTTTTTTGTAATAAAATTACATATAATATTGTATACTATTTGAACCTTTACTCCATAATTAAACTGGCATAATATCATTTAGTAATTCTTTGCTGAGTCTGTTTTATTTTAATTAAAATTGATCATATCCAAGCTATATAAATTTTGCGGTGGTATTAAATAAAAGTATTGTAATTTTACAGTGCCGATGGTTTCAAGGTGGGCTATGATTATACGAGGGCCTGTTTCAGTCCAGATGGACAATATATAGCAGCAGGCTCATCAAATGGATCCATCTTTATTTGGTCGGTAACGGGTAATAAAGTCGAAAAAGTGCTGAAAGACCACTCGTAAGTATATCCATTGTTAGTTTGATTGTTCCAATTTATGATTTTATTACAGATTTACTATTACATTAAATTTTCAACCACAATTCAATCACATTTTGCTGACGGTGTTGTAATTTTTAAGAAATAATACTAATCATTGATCCAAGTTTACTGCAAAATAACATAAGTTTGAAAGTAAACAGAAAATTCAGAAAACTGTGTTAGACATAAAAAATTGCACACTTTTTTCATAATGAACTTTCTCAAAAACATAAAATCAAATTTTACAAGAGATACGTGACAAGCGGTTACACGTGCCTCCAGACGACGGAATATAACTGTCTTGTGTCTTATTTTATTCTTACTCCTCATACAAGAAGACCAAGCATTTGCTTCAGTATTTTGCTCAATCGACCATAAAATTATTTTTGCGGGCTACTATTTTCGTCATTTACTTACTTGCAGTATAAAATATTGCTGGTCGCAAATAATACATAAATTCAAATATAGTAAACAAATATTTATAACAGAAATTGTGTTTATATATCTCAATAATTATATTCAAAAGTTATTTTTCGTATCAAGTATCGAATAATAATTATGAATGTAATGAAATTCAAAACGTATGCGAAACTAGAAAATTCGTATGGAATGCAAGATGATGATATAAATATGTATCGTCAGTTATGATACATTAAATTATGTACTTGACTTTGGAATACATTATCACACTAAATCATTATTATGCTATGAAAAAGCAAATAATTATAATTAAAATATGCTTGTTTCTAGTTTGTAGTGCATAATTTGATAAAATATAGTACATAAATATTATGTTATGAAATTAAATACGTATTAAGTAAAGCATCAAATAATGCGTTGACGAATGCAAAAATATAAAATATTTATCGAATATTAAGTATGATATAGATGAAAGACAGATGTATCAAAAGTGATTAAATTATTCATTAGAATCATTAGACTGTAAATACAAAATAAACGAATGAATAATTCATTCATTGCAAATTAATTACGTATTTCTACTATAGTATTATAAACATTTGCGATATTTTTGTTAGTTTAGCTTAGTGTAGCATTAATTATAATAAATTTGTAAAAATTAATTTTTTACATTGAATTTATTTATACAAGTATTCAATATAAAAAATATTTTACAAACATAAAATCTGCAAAGGTAAATTATATTTAACATTATTTTCGTACAAACTACAAAATTGTATTCTTTGTCCATCTTGTACTGCAAAAGTTGCTAATTTTTCCTATAAGTCAATAATTTACAATATAAATGTTTAATGGGTTTACTGGATATGATAAGACACTAAAACCATTCCTCTAAAGAGATAAAAGCTTTATAAAGAACATATTTTCGGGTTAAACTTTATTTCTGGAAAAGCAACAAGTTTATCATCCTGAAATGAAATTGCAATATTTTGGAGGGAAATCGTGTCATTCATGAATACGATTTTCACGTGAAAATGCATTCAGTTTCTTTTATTTCATGTAAGTACAACATACATATGATATTCTAGCTGAACTCTTTCTCAAACTTTCGACGAGATATCAAAGAGGTCTCTTACGATATCGTGGATTTATACGGCACTTTAACTTGGTGGCTCGATTACTTGCCAGTGGCACGATACTATTGAAACTGTCGCTTTAGAAGACATAGCTATCGAAAGCGTATGCAGTGGCCTGGATTTTCCTGACACACGTTGAACACTGTGATTTGGTACTTGTGCAGACAAAGAATGTTCTTGCCTCAGCGACTTTTCGAGATCTTATCATATGCAGTTCTTTTGATTTATCGATTTTGCAGTGTGAACGTGTGGATCATTTTCATTGTTGACTATATTTGACTATATTTGACCAGTATACGAAAATAAACAGTTTCGATTTATATTATCAGCAATGGAAGATCTCGTAGCCAGCAGTCATATTCAAGTTTTTCGTCGTATTTCTTCATGGTTGAAACTTGTCAACTATTGAAATTTCATCAATTGCACAGTCCATGTTGAACTTCACAATATTTCAATTAACATTATTCACTCTATATATAAATAATGCTGCAAACTCTGCTTCTTACTTTCACAGGATAACACAAATGGCTCAACAAATGAGCAGTTAATTTTGAAAACTGTGCACTTTAATGAACAAGAACCGTGCGGAAAATTGCGGTTTATTCAATTGTACGTGATAAGTAGATCGGAAAAGCTCATTTTTAATATCCAAGCATAAAGCCGCGAATCAATTAGATGATGAATCAATGTGGGCAATGCGATGAGATTTATCGCAACAGTTTGCACGCACTGTACGGGGACTGCCTTGATGCCACTGAAGCTAATTTGAGAAATGAAATATTGTTGATCAAGTTCGAACATTTTGGACGATTAAATAATTTATCGCTTAAAAGAGGAGCCGAGCGTGAACTGATGCATGTTTAATATCGACTAACACTGCGCAGTTTCGCCGCGCGCCGCGATATCAGCAAAATTGCTTGCGACGTTCTTAGCCAAAACAATTTATTATGCAGATACCGTAGAATCTTAATATTAATGCAGTTTATAATGTGTAGGTCTATTCAGGTAAAGACATTGGTGCAAGAGTTAGGGGGAGTAGCTTAGCTTGGTGGGGCAGATATTGAGAAGAGCCCCGGCGGGTGGTATATGGACTGCACACGTATATCTACGAGCCGTCCTAACGATAGCGCAAAATGGTTTAAGCACCAGTCACGTATGTCCGTAGTTTCACTGTTATTACTTTGAGCCTGACCGTCACGCCGCGCATCGCGGATCGTAATTCGAACGTAGCCGCTCACCCTCGGAAATCTCCAAGACTAACTTAATTAGCGACTCGACGTCGTCCTTACTCGACTTGAAAAAGCACCAGCTAAGGAACAAACGACGGCTATTCGTTTAACGCGCCAGAGCACACCGATGGCGTATAAACAATTCATTTTCGAGATTCCTCTGCGTCTTATAGTAAAAGAAAATGTCAATTAGTTTGAGGAAAAATCAGGCCTCGTTATTATACATTGACCCGTGAATAATCTTATGTGTTGGAGAAATGTTGCAACGACGCTGATAACAAATTTATTAGTCAATGCTGCGTATCATGAACGTCAAATGAGATCGACTGTAAACGTAGCAGGATAAACACCTTTATTCGGCCGTAGGAAAAACGTTTGTTTACTGTTCTAGAACAAAGTTTACCGAAGATCATTTTAAGATTAATTTGTCGTTAAATGATATATTTTTTTTTACTTTCCTATGTAGCAGCCAGTTTTGTATCATTAATAAATAATTTTGGATCAACTTAACATGGATTTGTTCATAGCCCGTGCGAATAAACGGGCATTGCTTGCCAGTGTTCGAACTCAATTTTTACTCGAATCATTTCGGTCAGAACTTTAAATCTGCGACAAACATAACAGCATTTGCTACCTTTTGCGCAATTTTTATGCATCGCCGCAACAGCGCATTTAGTGTTCCATTTCAAAGAAAGTAATAAATCTTGGAATTTTTCCGTTTCGTTTCTTGAAGATAAAATTCGTTACTTTTTACATCGGAATACAGTTACGCAAGGAGAAGCGCCATAACAATATGTTAGTAAAGCATCCGCAGCGGAACAGTTAGTCGCCTTTTTTCCTCCACTTTAGATGTGCGATAAAAAATTATTCAACATAGTCGCAATTAACGGTTGTTAGAAATGAATGCAGCTTTGCAAAACATGTCCCTGAACGATGCATACCTGAGCGCATTGAAGTAGATCAATTTTAGTGCGTGTGGTCTCGTGGTATGCGCAATGGGCCGATTATATTTTTCAGCCCATAAATAGGACAAGTGTTTCTACGATATTAATTAATTTATCAACTTTGGTTTCAACCTCCATTTTTATTACCCCGCATTAAATCGAAACCAGTTTCCCGACGATTCACATCGCGCTATCAATTATTGCAAATTAATTCACGTCGCGCTTATGCTATCATGACTTAATTTCGGAGTTAATTACAAAAATTAGTTTACGTCCTCCGGAATTATTTTCAATGCTCCTTTTCGCATAGCATTACACATTGCCATGCACGTTGCTTTTAAACAATCTGATAAAACATTAAAATATTTCACCGTCATGAATGTTTGATCCGATGAAATTCGGGACTATTTTCTCGTTCCTTTTTAATTTTGATTTCGTTTAAAATTCTATCACCACGGGGTACCCCGAGGAAATGTCGCGTGTGCACGAAATTGAAACGAAATAAAAAATTATTTGTCTTGAAAAGGTTTCCGAACTAAGTGTTTGCACAACGAGACCCCGTCTAAAATAGATATCGACGCCAATCTAATTTCGCCCTCTTGCCAACACACGGTTTCACTCTCATTGCTGGGCGTTGGATATAGGGCGATATTCATCACGAGGGTGCCGCGCAGAATTTGGCAAAGTCGGCGCATTCGGTATTCGGTTAAATTTCAAAATCTAATGAGACAATACTTGGCGTTCCTAACTATTTAATGGGTCTTCGGGAGTAGGACCGGATGCCAAGCAAATTTTGCGAACGCCCGCGGGTCAATCGGTAGCAGATTTAAGTACAATAAAAATTTATTTCCCGGAGAAAAAACGCCGAGCAATGAAATTAGATTATCGAAACGAACGAAGCTGCACTGCGCAAGAAGCGAAAACCAATCTCTTTGGAGCGCCCTGCAGATCAGGATCGGTCGTGATCTCATTGTCGCGCCGAGTTAAACGAAGCGCATCAAGAGAGATCGATCGTTCCGTGGCACTTCTTGCTCCTTGATTTCGTTTTCTTGACAATAATCCCCTGGACTGGCGCGATATTATGTCATTTATCTTCGTCCCGCCCTCGAGGGTGAACGAGAAACGATTCCGCCCAACTCCTTTCATTCGTTCGACGCCCTCGCCGCGAATTCGTCCACTTTCTTCGACGTATCGCTGCAAAGGGTCTTCACGATGACAGTCTGACGATTCAAAACGCTGCGTCGAGCTGTTGTCGCGATTTTACCTGCGGCAACATCTCCGCAAGGTTATCGCGTGAGTTATTCATTCTAACTAATCGTCCGCTTTTCGCCCCTTTTTTATATGGTAGTTTGATAGCTGCACAACGAAAAAAAAGCTACAAAACTTATCAAAAAACAGCGGTAGTTCAACATTGGGTTAAAGTGCTTTACCCAACATTATTTTATTAATTATGTAAGACTTAGAAGTACTTGATATTAAACTTATGTTAAATAAAAGTAACTTTGTTAATAAAATTTAAAATAACTCAAAAATATTAACCGCTTTTGCTTTTTCATTTAACAACGTTGGAATACCAGATCTCCGAATAGATAAAGCCATACCAATCAGATTTTGTGACATTATAAAATGCTTATCACGTTTTATTCTAGTAACTCCTACAGTTAGACCAACTTTTGGATTCATTTGAGAGACCCCCGCATGGCATTTACTTTATCGAAGTTATCTTTCAGATAATTACAATATTTTTGATTTACTTTTAAAGCAAAAAGTCAATAATTTGTTTATTTTCAAATCCAAAGAAAAATTATCATAACGCAAAATGAATTGATTTTGAATGTTCACTTAAAACATTAAAATGTTCTTATTAACTTCATGTTAAATTAGCAAATTTTTACAGAACTACTTATAACAATGCAAAATTATATAAACCACCTTTAATATTTTCATTATTAATAGCAAAAATTAGTATTCCGTTTACAGTAGACTTGATGTTTTCTCGTATTATTTCATTTTCTTTATTTTAGCAACGAAAATACTGAAGTATGTACGAAAATAAAAACTATTATTTTAAGATTATAAAGTTTCAAAGAAATTATATAATATTCAGTTTTCTCAAATAATAAATAAAGTAATTTGTAAGTCAAACGTACAATCGATTTAGTCAAATTCGACAACACCATAGTAATGCATCTTAACTCATTGACATAAATCCTTAATATGCAACTACTCCAACTGCATCGTCAACATGTATATCCTCTTACGATAACATCATTAGTCTGTTCGTGAGGAAAGCTCCACGTCTTTTGCAGTCCTTCCTCACACCCTTACCACACCAATACAACGCCTTAACTTTATTCTATTACTGATATTCAATACTTGACATTAATAACCTACACAAATAAAATGTCTAATAGGTATTAAGAAAAAGTTGCAATTTTGTATTTATAAATGCAAACAAACTATTTATAAGTTTACATTGTATTTTAATATCTACAAAATCGTATTTACAAAACTCGAATAATCGGATGTAGTAATAGTTATCAGAATTTTCTATTTTCAATTTATTGTTTGACTTTGTACAATATTAGACACGTAATTCATTCTATTTACATGTCAAAACGTTTATGGCTTATAAATACAATTACTTGAATAATAGGTCTGTATTATCATTACCCTGCAATTTGTAACTGTACACACTTACTCGAGGATGAAACTTAGAGAAACATAACATTTCTAAATTATGGTAAAACCAAATGACTTCTTTAAAGTAACTAAGTCGTTTATGTTGTTATAGCGTATTCACTTGCAAATTTTACGAGTTTAACTAAAGTTTGTATTACGAAAACCTGGGCAAACTTCTCATTTCATTTTATCAAGCGATCATGTGTCATACTAAATACTAATAAGGTTAAATTTAAATCTTATGATAAATGTGTATTGTAACAAAATTGAAACAAAAAAACTCAATGGCACATCACTTGACAAATACATTGTACAAACATATAAAATTGGATACATAATCAATTAATTTATCTTTCACTTTATGCATTTTTTTGTAAATTTACTGCAAGATTTTTTTGTATAATTTTATCCTAACGCAATTAACACTTAAACGCGAGAATAAAATAATAAAAGAAGTACTTGAAAAATTCTGCTTGTGAATGCTGTATTCTGGTGTATAAATCATTTTTATATTTAAAATGATTGTGCTCGCGGTACAAAACAGTTGCACAGGGGTGCTGTGCAAAGTAAAGGAATATAAGGAACCCCTGGATTGTTGGCTCAAGGCTTAACTTCGCGGTTGCACATTACCATTAAATTCACCCCTGTTCTCCCTCGCCGCAGACTCGTTTGCTCCCAAGAAGCTATATCTGGAGTCGTCTAATTACGGTGATACGTGTCGTGTCTTGCGTCGTCCTTACCGTTGACTCACAAAGTGTTTGAGAAACGGCACCGTAGCATCACTCTCAAAAGACGAAACTCAAAGTCGAACCCACTATAGTCTTGCTTAATGCTTCGCTGTGGTTTCCACAATAGTAAAGTTTCTCGAACACTGAAACATATTTGTAACATCACATTAAGGAAAGACATGCCAGAAATGATACAGAATGCATAATAGTCATTATTCTATGCTAAACAAATTTAGGTCACTTTTAATAACGTTGGTAAAGTCTTTTTATGAAAATATTTTCTTATAAGAGCCTTAAGACGGCAAGTATAATTAGAAATGTAATTATACATGTTACAGATCGTGGTATTTTCATCTAAAAAATTATCCATGATGTACTTTGTATTATAAGAAAAACAAAATTAATTTTAAATTTGCTTCAAAAGATGTATGGAAATATAAAATGTTTTTATTTCGGATACTAAGCATTTAAACAGTTAGAAAATATTATAAACACTTAAATATAAAACTTCTCATAAAATAGAAATTAATTAAACTGAAAGTCAAAAAGAAAAGAAAATAATTATATAAGTTATTATCTCGTAAAGATAAAAAGACAATAAGCTAAGGTAACATCATGCTTTTCCTTCGACATTTGTCTCTCAAAACATATGACAGAATCTCATAAAAAAGATGTGAAGAAAGTAAAACGTAAATCTTAAATCTTCCGAACATCATTAACATACTGTAAACATAAAATTCCTCTTAAAAAGTGTGACATAATTTAAGGAGACAAGCAAGTTTTAATCTTTTTGGATTTTATTAACATATAATTCCAAATAGCAAAGAATATTTAAAAATATTCAGAGAAAAATTATCTAAAACATTCCCATATCTCACTCCGAAATTATTTACATTTAAAGAATTAAGTAAGTACTGTAAAATTATTGTTATTTGCTACCACATGCTAAATCTTTTTATAATTTTTAAATTGCGATTATTGATAAATATAGACTTTTTTAATTAATGTCATTTCTTTAGAAATGAAGTTTTATTAACTTCTTAGCGAAGTCGATAAAAGACAATGACTTTTTTAAACAAAGTTATCTTCGGCAACATCAAAATGCTTCATGAAGCAAATATTAAACAACTTAAAGTTTTGTAAAGATCGTTATTCTTGAGACAAATCTTTGTTATAGAAATCATCAATGATTATAAAGGTTGGCATGTTCGTTTCTACACTTGTTCGACACATAGTAAATTTTCTTTGTGCGCGTCACTTATCTTCCTTTTTTTATTAAACCACTTCGAGTTATTTACCTTCTGCATAACATACCTTTAATCATCGTTCATATTATTGTATCGTCATATTTAACAATTCTTAACCAATGACTACATCTGTATTAAGAATAACTATTTATGATCATTCATATTGCACTGTCATTTTCAAATCCTTAATGAATTGACAGGTGAATAGCGATATCTGGATAATTCATTCAAATGTAGATGATTATATGCTAATAATTCCTAAATATAAGATATAACTCTATTTAAGTACAATTGGTCTTCATATATTTAAAGTATTTTATTTTAATTTTTTCTGGCAGTATTTTTTTGGTCGGACTATGGGACTGATTTGAGGTTTACTAATCATCCTTTTTCAATCCAAGCGTCTATCATTCTTAGCAAAATAATTATTAAATCACTGAAGAATTTGTGACCGTTATGAATTTAAACTTATCCTATAAGTATTCATTAAATAAAATAAACAGTGAATAGACAAAATTGAAAACAATGAAATATAAAAGTTCCTTTATAAGTATAAATAACAGGTTACTGACCTAACATTTATCTTATACAATTCATTTAGAGAACTGTTTTATTTACTTTATCAATGACATTTTTTGAAAAAAAATTAATTATTAATGTTTTCAGTAAACGAATTAAATGATTTGTGAAATTAAATTAAATTTATTAAATTGAAAAAGCTAAATAAAATAGTTTAACTTAATCACATTATTACGAAATGTGGATTAAGAAAAAATATGGATTAAGAAAAAACATGTATGTTCATATATGGATTACGAAAAAAAATTTTTTCTTTATCCTATATGATCCATGTATGAACATATATGTTTTTTCCTTAATCCATATATGACCATACATGTTTTTTTCGTAATCCATATATGAACATATATGTTTTTCTTAAACCATATATGACCATATATGTTTTTTCTTAATCCATATACGACCATATAGGTTTGATTTTTACTAGGGATCTAAATCTGTAACATTTTCACTGGAAAAACTATTTGAATTTTAATTAAAAATTGGATATTATTTGAAATGTAATTAGATTCATTTAACTGCAAACGTATTCATAAATATATTGCAAAATAAATATCGACTTGATTTATCATTAAATGTATAAATCAACAATATTATATGAATTTATTCAATTCGTGTACAAATAATAGTTACTTGTACTAATATCAATTACAAATAATTAACAAAATTCAAATTATAGGAAATAATTTGAAAATTAATATAAATTCCACTGCCTTTCATTTGTTTTCAATTACACACTAAGTATAAAAACGATAATTAAACGATTCATAATTAAAAGAGGCCTTACAAATTGATTAATTAATATCTATTAAATGATTTCAACTGGGATACCTTCATTATCTCATCATGGTCCAAATTACGGTACAAATCAAAGGACGAAAAAAGCACGTGGGGTAAGAAACTGAACTCTCATTAAATGTTTTAGCAGATTTTAATAGCGAATTTTTGTGTCGTATCAAAGGTTAGACTTGACAGAAAGGTATGCATCGCTAACACGTTGTTAGTAAATTATTTAGATCTAAGATCCATCATTCACGGAGTACCTGGCTACCATGGTATTTCGATAACGGTTCTTAGCCCAAATAACACGCAAGTCTGTTAATACTAATTATATCTTTCACGTCAGTCGACGCTCTAAGCATCGACCTTTCACGCCCTGCATCATTCAATGTAGTTGAGCCAATCTCACCGAATTAAACCGCATGAATAATCGTTGCTCCTGCGGCGCGAACAAAGCAACAAAGTGCTCGTCTAAAAAGTGCAAGTATCATCGAACGAAAATGAAGAATTTTCTCAGTAGCGCAAAAAGCATACTGAAAAGCATCATTGAAGTGGTAGCGAGCGTGATTCAATTTCTATAACAAGGATTTCAAAGAAGAGAATTCGCAGTGTTCAAGAACAAGAAAATGTTAAACTTAAAGTTACGTAATTGGCTCAAAGTATCTCTTTATCTATGAAACTTTAGTATCCTTCTTTCGACAAAGATAATCCTCTGTTTTCAAGAGCTGTACAAGTTCTCTCAAGTGCGAGGCAAACTAGGTGTCGTCACTGATATACGATGCCAGCATTTTTGCCCCAAAATGAGACTTTTTGCAGACCCGAAATCACATGTAGAGAAATTGCGCAGCAAAAAAATGTCAAGTTCATGGGCTATGAAATATTTGCGCGTATGAAGTAAAGCCGAAGGAAAAAAAAAGCGCCGTAAACAGAGGACTCGTAAATGTTTTCTCTAACGACTGCCGCCAGGGAAAACCACTCCTTCGCTCCAAACGCGGAGACATTTTTTGCCGGAAACAGTTTCAGCGTATTATTTTTGAACCCATGCTTTGTTATAATGGCTAATTAAATTATACGTTAAGACAAATGTTGCCTGACGTTTATAATTCATTGGACTCGGGGCAAATGTTGCTTTCAATTCACTGTGCACGAATCAAACATTCGAAGTTAATTATTGATAATTCAATAAAAGTAACGTATCGATTGTGAAATACGTACTTTTTTCGCAAACATGTTATTCTTAGATTTATTAATACAAACATGTTTAATAACAATTTCAATTAGTAAAATAAAAACTTGATTGACAATTTGTTATTAACGAAAATACAGAATATTTCGTAATAAGAGAACTTGCTCACATGTTGCTAAATCAATTTTTTGATATAAGCGCGCTTGCAAATGAATTAGTTATATCAATTCATATTCTTAAAATCACTGTTTTCCATTTATATATGTAAATCATATAACATTACTATCTTTTACTCAACAAAATCAATACACTTTCAGATGCGAAGAGAAAGTAAATTATCATTTTTTTCCATTACAAACACAACATTTTTATCGTCATATTTTTTAATGTAAAAAAATGACGTACGAAACCAAAGTTATGCGACCTAGAACATACTACCATTTTATTCTGTCATACACATACTGCTGAAATTGAAAGATGAAACACAATTGTATATTTCTAAAAGACCATAAGACAATATAAAGGAAATTATATATAAAATAAATTTTAAATGCATTATATTCAAATTGTTTTTTTATCAGATAAAAATATATATAATAATAAAAGTTTCACACATTTAACATTTTGCATTACAACTGATAACACTATGAAAAATTAAGTTTTTATTTATTTTTGTTACAATCTATTTGAAAAATCACCAGGTTTAAAACTAAAATTTCAATACAGTCAAATATTATAATATTTGAAACGCAAGATTATAAGCAATCTATCATAACCTGTAATATGTCCTGCAAAATAAAATGTTAAATTTTAAGGTGTTTGTATGGTGATGAATCTTAGTTGACAAATGAGCATTGATCAATTATTCCGATCATTCTTCGTTTGTCAAATATATTTTTGCTCACCAACTATTGATTCTAACAAGTTTGTATTTTATTTGAATATACGTTTGAAACTTTATAATCGAATAAGTTTAAATTCAATTACGAGTAACTCTTTTCAAGTTAAAGTCACCACAGTTTTGATCACGCTATTAAAATAAGTTTGCTATATTTTAATACGACGTATTTATTAGTACGCAAGTTTCAACTTACGTAAATTAATTTCTTACATTCAAAAAAAAATGTTACTAATTATCTTATAATTCCTTTTAAAAAAGCTACTACGAATAACGGTAATATAAAAATATATTTTCAAGAAATGGCTTTTGTGGGATTACAAGCTCCTAAGTAATTTTAAAACCATTGATTAAATAAATAAAAAATGTTTTATCATATAAAGGTTTAATACTTTTGTATAATATGTATCTTTAAATATTATATATCACAAATATCAGAACGTTTTATTTTATTGTAATTACAAACAAGAGTTTCTCTTCTATTTTTTATTGTTAAATGAATTTGTAAAGAGTAAAGTTGTTGATTTTTATTGATAAATGGAATTAATACATATGTGGACAATTTTTTGTTATAATAACAATGTAAATTTTATATTACTTTACATTTAAAAACTAAATTGTATAAGAAAAACGTGTTTAAATTTCAACTTAATTTAAAATAATGAACAAAACCCGGTTTAAAAATAATCTCACAACTTTACATTATTTTTTGCATTTCATCTTCAAACGTAGAGCCGTTTAAGGAAATTCAAGTCATTATTGACGAAGTTGGTCATGATTCAAGAATGCTGAACATTCACACCTTTGCCAATAAACTTAAAATATCCTTGTCAGGAACGTCACTGGACACTTGATCTGTTTTCGAAAAATCTAATATTATTATTCTGTTAAGAAAGGACCGTAATATATTCTTGAAATGGCATCAATATGTGGGAAAGATCGTGCATTGTCTGTCGTGCATGCTGCGTTGCAATCACATTCGATCACGAAGCATACTCATTAACCCTTACGGGAAAATGATATGCTTGTATTTGTGTTTACGTGACAAGTTACCGTGGACAATGTTGTACTAAATCACTGACAAGTCGCTTACATCTCTCTATAATGCGTCCTAACAGACAACTCTTAGCGCATCCCCCATTCAATTATCCGCAAATGTTCGTTGAATTATATTTATATTCTGGCAACCAATTAAGTTCTTAGAAATCATGATGCCTCGCGCGAAGTATATTAATTAACGTTGACTTCTCTTTGGCGACATATCGGCAATGAAATGATTAATGACCGTTGTTTCAAATAAATCGCATTATTCAATCTCGTGGTTTGATTTAGCTTCTCTCTTCTCCGCGTTTACCGCGCGAGTCAAGAATACCGCATTATTTGGACTTATTTGGACTTACTTGACTTGATTAATTCCACGCGATATCTGTCGGCAGGATTGTTCAAAATTAAAGAGCTTGTAAAATTGTGCATCGTAAAATTTAATTAAATGTTCCGATTACTATTGGCTTTTGTATCATAGAAAGCGTAGGCAAGATTTCCTTTCGATATGCCTTTGATGAAAGTAGTAAGCTCGCAAGGATTGTCCAACACAATACGTATCTTTTCTCATTATAATCTTTCTTTGTATGCGAGATTTGGGTGAAGGGTTACGGATAACGTAGTCTCATGACTTTTTATCGAAACAAGCGTATCGTGAGGTTGTCAATAAAATATTTCACTAAAAGCTTGTCTGCAAGATGCTTTGCATTGGTAATTGAATGTCCAACATTGAAATCAGTATCTTGTATTGATCTTATATCAGGATATCGATTTGCCAGGAACCGGTTAGTCATGCAAATTTTATCATAAATTTCTGTTTACTGTAATGTATAAGATCGGATAATTTATGTACGTCGTTGCAATTAAATTGCATCTTCATTCAAGACATGAGAACTTATAGATACACGCACCGATACGACCAAATTATTGGGAACAGAATGCGTATATGATAATTTTGCAGATATACAAAACTTACGGGATATGTAGGTTTCTAGTCAACGACAAAAGATCATTTTCTCAGTCAACAAGTCTTTATTTACCTACTTACAAGGAAATAGTTTAAATATTGCTCGATGTTGGTGGAAATAAATCGTACAGGAATCTTTTTGTGATGTATTTGAAATATTGTGTACTCGAAAGACTTTTATTTATTTATCACTTTTTTTAAATTTATTGTTTATCTGTATTATTACAAAACGGAAAAGTTCATACAGAATATTTTTATTCTGTTTAATATTATTAAAAAAAATTTTCTGAATAGAATATATTTTAATATTTTAATCTGGTTTAGAAAAGCTATTAGTAATTTTACGAGAGCATTGAGATGACTGAAGAAAATTCTTTACCTCGATTATCATAAAATATTCAATTGGATTAACTTCTTAATGAATAATCTAATATTTGTCAGGAATAAGCGAACTAAAATTGCAATAATACCAATGACAAATTATAATTATACCAAATAGAGCAAACATAACGTTTTCCTGAAGTTGATGGAATAGAATCATCACGGCGAACATAATGTCAGCAAGTAGATGTAATTTATCTAAACTATACGAATTACCGAACCGCAGGTTAGACAATGGTCAAAGTGATAACCCGACACATTTCGATTTGAAACATACACGTTCAACTGTGCAATAGAAGGGTATCATTCTGAACAGCGTAATTATTTACGTGATCAACGAGTTTTGCGAAGCTCTAAACTAAATCAAGTAATTACGAATTTATTTTTAACACTTATATATATATATATATATATTAGTATATATATTCAAGTAGGAAATGCTCGCTTAAAATTTTAGTATATAAGTGGATAATTTTCACAATTTTGCAAAAATTGTTAAAAGATCAACATTTTAAAAAAGTAAACAACTGACCTTTTTATAATAATAATTATAATTAACTAAATATTTACTTTAAATACAGAGAAAAAGAATAAATTGAGTGATAGTAATTGTATCATTGAATTAATTAGGAATTTCAATAAATATCGTAAATGTCACCTTGATCCACAATCATTAATTGCATTTGTCTTTCATTTTTAGTAAAGGTATAATAAACTTGTATGTTTCTTAGAGGGATGCGTACACTTGTGGAAATTATAATCATACACTATACCTATACTTAGGTATGCGTATTTTTCCAACATATATTTCCTTGAGTGAAATGTTGAAAAATATAAATCATGATATATAATTTTCGAACATTTGTTTTCTACAGGGTATTTTAATTGGAAAAATTCCAATTTTATTTGCATGCAATTTTTTTTAAAATTTCTGAAAACTTACTTTTCGTTTAGTCACAGGCAATCTATGAATATTGCCCACAGATATTCAGTGACAGCAGTTTCTTGGCATCCAAGTGGCAGTTACCTTGCTTCTGTTGATCGAACCAAAATGGCCATGATATGGGGAGATGATGTCTAACAGGACGAAGAATTCTGAAACAAACGGTGAATGGCCGAAGCTTCTTTTCAATATGATTAAAAAACACGTTAAATGCTGCATCGTCGTCTTTAAATATCGACAGTCAACAAGATTTTATGCGGCCATAAAATAGCTATGAATATAAAGTGTTTTTACACAGATTTGATCGGTATGATAAAAACGTCAATCTGGTATTCTAAGGATAGAATTAAATTATTGACATATGTTAAAAAAACCGCAGCATAAGGTGTTTAAACAACCGTTAGAATGTTGTATTTATATCAGGTGAAAATTTCAACAATTGGTGAATGTCTTCAATTAGCTCAAAGATTATTTTTACACAATGAACGTACGAATGTGTATATTAGACTATTATATTCTATTAAATGTTATTATATTATATTGTGCACTATTAAAATGGCACACAGAACTAAAATATATTGAATTTTTTCAGATATTTCATTTTGGTTTATTTACTCCGCGACATATATTACAACTGAATGAAAAACATCGTACAAAGTTACACTAGTATCAATAAAAGTTTTTATCGTTTTATAAAACTTATGTATGTTTTTTAATGCATGCATAAAACTCTACAAAGATATCTGAAAAATAAAACATAAAAATAGAAAATAAATACCCATGCACAAAACAGCAATAACTATATGAAATTATTTAATTGATTTTATGGAAAATAAATGGTAGTAAACGATAGGTGATATCTAACGCTCTTATAAAGTTGCTACCACTGTTTTATTTCATTACAAAATCATGTTTGTGTTGATGTTTATCATAATAAAAATTAAAAAAATGTTTAATCTAACCAAATATATTATTTAATATGTTTAATGAACCAACAAATTATTTAAAGAATTATGACCAGTTTTGTATATGTAAGTAATATTTTTTATATGACTTGATTACTTGTGCATGGATATTTTAATTAAATTAAAACAAAGTAAGAAATACATTTAATTTCCATATTCTTATAGGTAAATTAAGATCGATTATTCATATATTTAACTGCCTAC
Source organism: Leptoteleia sp. ZL-2020 (assembly GCA_022817305.1). Classification (NCBI taxonomy): domain Eukaryota; kingdom Metazoa; phylum Arthropoda; class Insecta; order Hymenoptera; family Scelionidae; genus Leptoteleia; species Leptoteleia sp. ZL-2020. Next base: position 28,549 of record JABFPN010000844.1, read on the forward strand.
TCATGTCAATATTATTAATACTAAAAGAAAAGGATTTATTTAAAACTATGCATTTTTATACAATATCATATTCTGATTGAATATTATTATGTTGTTTATTTGATAGTGAAATTATTTTATTTTCAATGGAAATGTCCGATTCAATTTCATATTTTATTTGTGTTTGTTGAGAAATTCTTCACATGTCACCAATATTAATATGTTTTATTCAAATGCATGAAATTAAATTTTTCAAATTTCTACTTTCATAGTAAATTGTGAAACATAACAACAAACATAAAGTAATTGCGAGTCGCAAATGGTGTTTCATCGTGCGAAAATCATGTTCGGATTATTTGAATCTGCAAACGTTTGAGTACAAAAATTGAAGAAAAATTGAATTTCTTATAATTGAAATATCAGAATTTTTATGACTGCTTTTAAATAATAAAACAAGCAATGAACACAATTTCTAATTAACAGCAATATGCAATTTCATGTTTTCGTTTATTTCCAAGTAATACATATGCGATTCAGAAGAAAAGTTCATATAGGTATCGTAATTTACAGTATAACCTAATAGTTTATAATAACTTCATATATGAATAATAAACCTAAAGTTAATTAAATATGATATTAGATTCCCAATTTTTATATTTTTACAAACGAGATTTATTGTAAGTATTGTTTTATTAGTATATTGTCTTCATTCATTTGATATATAAATAATTTTAAACTTAATAATTTAAGATTTATATATCAAACAAATGAAGTTCTGTATCAACAATAAATTTAAGTAATAAGTTTTGGATAGATACATTATATAATATAAGAAAATGGCTGGAGATATTTTACGTTAATGAATAAACGAACAAAATTTAAAATGTAATTAAACGAGTGAATTAATGAATACTTATTATAGTCTGTATTATTTTATAATGTTTTGAAAATATTAAAATTACTTCGAGCACTTTCATGTAATCTTAATTATAATAAAGTTTATTTATTATTATGATGAATAAACGCTCACAATTTCATATTATAGGAAAAATATGTTTTTTACACTGAGAAAAATAATATAGTAATCCTGGACTCTATGTGTTCCTGTATAAAATAATGCTCGACAATGTGACAAGAAGAACCACAGTTCTGATAATTGGTACTTGAAAAAGTGACACCGCTTACCAGACTGTCTGGCAAAGTTCTTAACATTGGAGCATAGAGTCTCAGAATGCCAGAAAGTATAGTAACTCTTATTATTTTATTTTTCTCAGTGTACATATCAATTGTAATAGATTAATGTCAATCATATAAGTTTCACCAAAATAATATAACTTTTCAATTTATGCATACTTATTTCTGTTTAAATTGTTTAATAAATTCCTCAGAATATTGATTTAAAAATTTGTTTCTGGCTGTTTATAGAAAAGTTCCTAAAAGGTTTCCATAGTTTTTATATATTTAACTTGAAGTTAAACTTAAATTGTAACAATGTATTTGATTTCATGTGAAAATGCATAGTGTGCGAAACGTAATATAATTAAATACTCGAAAATTCCAACAGTTTACTAAATATATAAATTACAATCGTTTGTATGATACAATACAATTATATTTTAATTTATAATATATTTTAAAAGGTTGTATATTATACTGTAATTAGAATATAAGTGGTAATTGGTTTTTACTCTTCATTTAACATTTCCTTTAAGTTTTTCTCAAATGAAGCTAATTTGCATGTGTTTTACACATAAAACTGTTGAATTTAATTCCATTCTACTAATAAAACCAATATGAAACTATACAATAAAAATCGCATTTATAAATTTGTTCATGTTACAAATAATTTTGTAATAAAAAATATAGTTACTTTAACTACTATTTCAGTCAACATTATTTTAAATGATTATTTCCACATGATAATGACTGTCTATAGTATTCACAAAATATATGAATTGAGAGTGGCTTTAATACAAGATTATTCAGAGAGAAAATAAGAATACAGTTTTGCAAGTCATATACGAATAATTAGTGCTCAAATAAGAATATTAAAAAAAAGAGTATATGAGTTTTTTTTCTAGTGTCCGAATAGTTAAGTGTTATAAACGCAAAATATATCTGAAACAGACAATATAATACCGGACAAAAATGCGACTAGAGAAAAATGTACATTGATGAAAGTAATATACATTCAACTCAACGTCCACCTTGTAAGATAATTTTATTTTATTGTACAAAATACGACTGTAATATTAATAGGGAGTTAATATTATATGCGTATTTTTTCTACATACGATTATATTCGTATACATAATTATATTTTATCGCATGTTAATCTTAAATATCAATGCAATATAAATTGTTCATTAATCATACAAATTACAGTATATTTTGCATGCAATTAATGTAAGTCGTTCTTTATGCTATTGTAAAAGAATTTGTATCTACGAATATTATTGAAATACAAACATATTTTTTATGCGCGCAATCCTATCTTCAATTTTTTTCCAATATAACCAATAAGATACAATAATGTTAAAATTCTCGAATAACATTTTCTACTGTCCATGTCCAATTTCGGTAAAGTTCGCCTTTACTGTCAGTGTATGAAAAATATTATATTAAAATATAACATTTTCTCTTAATATAACACTATAAAGCTTACGTTAACATGTAGCGGTGTAATCGACAAAAATCGAAAAAAAAATACTTTATCAGATGTTCGAATTATAGGATTTGCGACCTGACAATGAGACAGTCGTTAATAAAAATTATATTTAAATAACTAGACTAGAGGTGCCACAGTTCTTATAATTATTACTTGAAAAAGTGACACCGTTTACCAGACTGTCTGGTAATGTTCTTAACATTGGAGCATAGAGTCTCAGAATGCCAGAAAGTATAGTAGCTTTTATTATTTTATTTTTCTCAGTGTAATGTGGCTAGGCACTATCCCGTTGAAAGTGAATATTTTCCAAATTGAAACTAAAAATTCTATAAGCTAAAGATATTTTTTCTAAATTCTAAAAGATTTAGAAGCTAGCCGAAATTTTTTTTTTGACCGTATTGTGTACGGTTATTGTACATCCATCGTGGATTATCATCATTCCAATGTTGATAATTGTATCTATTAATTTCACATTGATAACCGTCATTTGTACAAGTCTGATTTTATAAGGATGCAACATTTTAATATTTAATGCACAGAAACACAATGAATATTTTATTGAACTGCTATTTTTTTTCTGGAAATATGATTCTCAACAAACGACTGCAAAACTTCTAAGTTTTTATTATCATTCGTTGCTGATTTTGGTTTACCAGAACATAGACGGTCTATAACATATCCTGTTTCTTCGAATCGTAAATTTTCTATGTTGTTGAATTGAATGTCGAATGACGATCTGAGAAAGTGTCATTAAGTAATGTAGCTGTCTGTTTAAATGATTTAACGTGGTTATCATACACTGAAAAAGATGATTAGCATTGCGCGGAAATGTACGTCTGTCTAGATATGTACGTTTATAGTTAATGACAAATGTACTTGTATTTAACAAACATTTTTCTTCTGGTAAACATACTAGTGTTGTCATACTAGTGTCTTCATAAAAATTAATACATATACCTATTTCAAGTATATTTAATAACGCTTGTGTGTATCCAGGAAAGATATACATATCGTTAGGACAGGTTTACAATATTGTTTTGACAGGATTACATGTCAGTAATGCTTTCACGTAATTTGACTTGATCAAACTGCATTATATTTAATTAAAATCATATATTTATGAAGAAAAAAACATTATTTTGATAATAGTCACACATATAAAATTTTAACGAGTGAAATATTTTTTATAATACATAAATACATATTTTAAATCAATAAAATACATATCTTCAATAATTATTTTTCATACGTAGATGATTTCTACAGATTTCTAAATATTTCCCGGCTAACTTGTGAAAGTAAAGTGAATAGGGGTTTCCATTTAAAACTTCGAAGATGCCTTCCTTCTCATCCCCAAGGAGTGGGATTGAGGTGACAAGTTTGCTATCATTCGACAACGTTTTTAAAAATATTAAACTCGATTTTTGTCGATTACAGCGCCATCCTAAATTTCTAGAGATATTTGACCGTGTCCAGACTTTTTAAATATCCTGTTTATATTTTTCGTTATCGAATTATCGAGTTGGAAAATACTTACATAATATATTTTAAAGAAAATTCTATCGGAAGTAATACGGGGGAAGAAAAAGAATATAAGATGATTTGAAAATTTATCTGATATTGCTGAAAAATGTACACTAAACAAGGAAATCAGCCTTACAGAATTGAAATCCACCTAAACTTCAAAGGTAAGTATTTTGAACATACTTATGCTTTCTCGGGTCTTCTCGTAAAATCTCTCTTATGCGATCAACATTTTTCACTAAAGGCTAGCCGGACAGCTCTGCTTTTCGTGCATTATCGGTTAAGACGCCGAAGGTTCCGTGCGTTCCTTGTGTAAGTGTATACGAATGTATTTGTGTATAAGTAGTTTCAAAAACGCTCATTAGTCACTAAGATACGGTCGCGATGTGACAACCACGAGCGTTGTACCAAGAACTTCCCCTCGTCTCTCGTATCGTGAACTGTTTGCAACTTTAACATTATGCTCTTTGACTGCGTTTCGACAGTTCCGATAGTTTCACGATCGAATGAGAGAATTCGCCATAGCCGAGCGCAACTTACGTTAATGACATCAAAGTTCCGTAACAGAACCAACGCCGTCGAAACAACTATATTCCAATTTGACTTTTGTATTTGGATGGTACGATTCGTCACATGCTATGGTTCGTTTATGCATACGTCATTTTATCGTTTCATTAACTATTATAGAAGCGGGTGAATCCGAACATATGTGTAATAAATGAAGATAACTATAAATTATAGATTTATTCTACTATAAGCAATTTTTCTAATTATATTCATTGATTCCCTTCGAAATGTTCTAATAATTATGTGTCCGAAAAAATAATCGAAAGAATGTGTTTGTAATATACTGCAAACTTAAATATACTTATTCCCAAATGGATACAATACTTTATTAATCTTAAAAATAAAATATTTTATTAAGGTAAATAAATACAGTAGTTTTATCAATGAAATTATGTTTTATTTGATAGAAGAATTATTATAAAGCAATTCTGAGGAGATTATTAATTATTAATTTAAATAGAAAGCAAAAAATTTTAAAGTATTATGTCTGAAACTTAGTATTGTTGAAATTACGCATAAAATATAATGCTATTTTCATTACTTAGTTGTACTGTACATTATTATACCTTTTAATTGTGCGAATATTAATAAAAAAATTATATTTATTATTATGCAGCAAAATATTCATTTCCTCGGTAAATATAGAAAGCGTGAAGTGATTTTCTAAAATAATAAATATTGGATAAGACTAAACTAGAGTTAATCGAGGAAAGAAAAAAGGTTCAGAATAACCTCATGCCAGTTTTTCTCGATCCAGTGCATCATTGATCGAATAAACTTGAATGCTAAAACTGATTTAAGGGTGCGTCACGATTACTTCGTCGCTTTAACTTCAATTTTAATTAACGCCACCAATATCAATATGTTTTTGTTTGATTCAGAGGAAATGAATTTGTATATTCATTAACCACGTAGATAAAAATTGATATAACTTTAAAATAATATTTGCATGATAATTGTGAATGCATCCACAACTGTACCATAAATGGAATTGTTTAATTGTAGATTATTCTTTAATTTTTATTAAAAATTTGTATTTCAAATTGTTTCAATATTTTGAATTAACATTTCACTTGCTTCTTATTTAAATTAGAGAATTATAAGTAAATTTTATTCAACATGAAATTATAATATATCTATATTAAATTATTTTATAAAATAATTATTTAAGTAATACTATTAATTTTTTTTTAAATTTATCATATATGACTTTATATTATAATATTATTTACAGCTTTATAATTCTATTGCTATGTAATCTTTCTTTAATCGTTAACGTATTATTATCATTATATCCGTAGAAGTTATAATTTCTTTTCAACTATAAATTTATTTTGTATTATTGATAAAGATTCATAATAAATGAATTATAATCTGTAGCACGACATGGTAGTGGTAAAAGCGAATGTAACAGTAAGTTACAGAAACCAATATAAATTCCAAATTACGTAATGTACAAGAAATACTTCTTGTGCAAGTTACATTAGTAGTATTATATTGCGGCAAGTTCAGAAATGTTAAACACGTTTTGTACTAAGGTTAATATATTCTTGGTTGAAACCAAAACAAAGTTAAAACCTTTTTTTTCGTTTTTGCGGAATAAAGTCATTGAATCGAATTAATAGTAATTATTAACTTTTTCCCTCGTTTTCTAATATAGAAGCTATTTTTTATAGACTTAAGAGAAGTTTATGACAATTTATAGGAAACCAATTTATCGATTGCCAGTTTATCAAAATTATTTGTCACGATATAATTTACCGTATAGTACAGTTTATAGAATCGAACATTTATTGAATTATATCTTTTATTAAAAACTCTCAATACATCTTATATCAAATTATTGTGAAATTATTCTATCTACACTAGAGACTAAATTCTTGTATATTTAAATCTTTTGAGTCTATTTCTTTAACATCATTTTGACTTATCCTTTAAGTGTTATAAATGACAGAAAAATAAATAAATAAGTATTAATAATGTTGAAAACTATTTCTTCACAAAACATTACTAAAATTAATGCTTATTAATAGGTAATTACTACACATAAAGTAATATAAAAAATGATACACACAAGAATACCATTAAATCAATAACAATTGAATGTACAACAAATTTAAAGTGTAATTATACTAAAAAATATAATATTTGAAGAAAAGTAAAAAGTTGTATTTTAAACTAGTATAAAATGTTACACTATACATTTGTGAAGTTGTGTAATTAATTGGCTATTAAATTTCTGACATAACACGTACAGAACAGTGAAAAACAATACTATTAAATGAACAACATTTCCTTGCTGCGAATGTTAATTTCAATATAACATGGAATTCATATTATTTCAGTTGAAATCAATGTTGCTTTAAGATTCATAATTCAACTTAACTAAAATATCCACAATTCAACATTAATTTGTGATAGAATCAACTATGTTTTATAGTTTTTATATTTGATGTAGAATTTACAAGAGAATAAAAACAACCTAAAAACTAATTTCAAGTGTAACGAAAAAATTACACATACATATTTTTTTATTTAATCTGTTTCACAGTGATATGTTAATCAGTTTGAATAATGAATAAGTTTGATTTAATGGTAATTTTTTCCAATGCGAATTACTATAAATCTAAATCTTTTTGACACATTATACTAATATTTTCAGGCAATCAAATTCTTCAAATAGAAATAACTGAATTCCACATTATTTAATTATTTCTCATATCATTCTTGCATTATAGAATTTAAAATTTTCGTATATTCAATTCATCATTGATAATTATTACACACTATTATTTCATAAATCTTGATGTACATCATTTATCAAAGACTAAGCTATACACTTAGCGTCACAGCTATTAGAACGCACGTGCTCGTCTTACATTGTAACACTTACTATTTGAAATTACTTGATATCTCTAATATTGTCCGCGTCGTTATATGTACGAGTAATAACGCGTGATCCATCATATGAATATCTTATGATGTGCTAAAGTATATAGGAAGATTCACTACGTCTGAAAATGTATGATGTCCTTAATTTCAGACGTTAGATTTTTATTCCTAATTTCGTGCATTTTTACTCGAGTTCGTCATTGAGTTCAAATAACAATATTGGAACAAGAAACTGATAGTTATAAAGAAACGACATTTGCACTTCATTATTTATGACTTATAGACAGAATAGCAAGTAAATATACGATGATCTTTACTACTTGTGTCAAGTCAACAGTCCGTTAACGACAGTGGGACAATAACGGATTCTGTTAACGCTTTCGTCATATCTGTGTTGTAGCATCACTGGTTGAATGATTAGATTGAGTGTCTACTATTGTTATCATTTCGGAATTCGACTAGTCTAGTCTTAGCAACAGGACTACGCTGGTTGTCGATCACGATGTACCAAGCATGACATTAAGTTAACAATACATCGTTTGTCTATCGACATGCAAATATATTAGAACTTTCATAATACCAAAATAGCGCTAATAATTGATTAACGTTGTCTATAACTTTATATTAATTTAACCATTCTATATCCACAAATTAGGTAAATGATAAACATACATGTAATAAACTAATTAAGTAATTTTAATTTAACGTGGAGAATTAATTAATTATAATTTACATTACGATTGGCATTTGTCGGTTCGCTGTATTTGTGCGAAAAGTTTTATTCAATTAAAAAATTTTAATGGCTTAAAGTATAACACATTTTTACTTGAATTATAAATAATTACAAAACATTATTTTAATTTCCTTTATATTTGTACTATTAACATTATGTTCTGTTATTTATATTTATTGTTTTGTTATTAAATGCATTTATTATTATATGTATACACGGAAAAAAAAGTTTCAAGAGCACACCTAAATGTTTATATGCACTATATAAACAGTATGGTAATATTCGGAACACCTAAATCAGTATAGATACCGCAACCAGACTCGTTTAATAGATTTCAT